>BLKR01012411.1:0-19923 GCA_011170035.1 Teleogryllus occipitalis
GTTTTCTGAAAATTTGTTCGTAATCTGAAAACCCGCCCAAAAACGCACATGTTTTGATGCATTTCCGCCCATTTGGTGATATTCCGCGAAGGTAATTTTTTTTCCGCGAGAGAGTACTTTTCCAACCCCAAAAGCGAAATTTTACCCAATCTAGCTTTCTTTTTTCCTAGGCGGGCAAGTTGCCCGTGCGGGCTTAGCTTGACATGTCTGGAGAGGGACCTTTATGTTTACTCACCTGCCGACACTGTGGGAGACGTCACCAATGCCACAAGTAGCACTGCCTGCAATGAGGAAACAGTCTTAGAATACAGCGAAGCACTCTGTCAAGGAGAGACGTCACACTCTGCCTCTTGCCAAACAATTCATTACATCGATTGAAGCAGATTTTGTGTTCAAATTAGCAGTGGAACAATCTATCATGATGAAAGTATTGTGAGATATTTTTTCAAGAGAAATCTATTCGTATTTGTTTACGGCAGTGGCAAAGTAATTATTTAGGAAATAAGTTTCTATTTGTATGTGTACTGTTCTAAAAAAATCAGAAATATTAAATTATTTTATCTGATTTGCTGTTGTAAGTCAGACTAACTCGGAAAGTAATAATGCAAGTGTACACATAACATTTTAGATTGTAACTGTTTGTTTAAATAACTGTTACAAAGTTGCTGTTTTGGTTTAAAACTTGCCTTTCGTCTTTCAAGCACAACGATTTAATCAATGTTGAAAGAAAACGAGGCCTAATCTTAATTCTATTTCATTTATTTTCGTAAAACAGCAGTAAAATTTGAATTTGACAAGTAATTGAGATCTACATTATGCGTAGGGTTTTTTAACCTTCAGAACCTTTTCATCTTTAGCTACAAAGAGGAAAACAATGAATTAAATGAACGAGGTTAGCAACATTCAAATCTAGATATTTTTTTCTACCGATTTACAGAAAACTTTTTTGGATCAACAAACGTGTAACGGATTTGACATTTTAGTGTTTCCAAGAAAATACGATTTCATATTGCTGGCTCGACTTCTACAGCAAATAGGTAAACGAGAGCTTATTGGATCGTTTGCATAGTCATTTATCGATACATCTTATTAATATAAATTAAGATTGTGTACTACTTTTGGTTTTCTCTAAAAACAATTGACATATTAATATTCTCAAAATGCCTAATGTAACTTTTTTAATTACATGTTGTGCAAAATTGGAGCAGCCATGAAGTATCTGAGAAATTTTATGGATGATACATTAAAATTAGCGACGGAAATTTGCATATTAGATCTAGAACGTAATGGAACACATTCTTATGATTGTCATCTGAGGATTCAGCGAGCAAGAAATATTTTTTAGTAGCACAATGCTGTAAAGGAAGAGCAAACGGCCTCTTAATGCTTAAATGAATACCACTACCTTCCGGGAAAAAACCGGCACTACATTAAGTGTTCTAATGACCATGTAGCTACGGCGCTAAAAAACTAAATAATCAAAGAACAGCAGTGCTGAAGCAAACAGCGCTTCTTTCCAGCACTGAAGCGGCGAACATGGTGTAGGCCCGTCCTGAAGCCATAGCTGACTTGATTCGATGCAGTGAATTGTGTGTGCCCGTGTTTATATTCCTAGCTGCAGGCGGACTTTAATCCATTGGCTGGACACTTAAACTCTGTATCAATCTTTGACAAGCGTTTATCCCTTGGCCAATCAATCATCATCTCATCACCAAATGACAGCTCCACCGTATGAATTTGGGTAATCGTTTAAGGAAAAACTTCAACAGAGTAGTATCTGTCGTGATATGACCAATGAGACGGTTAGCGCACAGTCTTATTTGGATATTATAAGCGATAAATAATTAATCTTCTCGAGTATTTACTAAAGCTTGCGGCTTAAAATACTCGTTCAACAATCACTGGTGTTTCAAGTGTTTGATTTGGCTGAAGAAACAGAAATCTCACTCCAGGAAAAAATGAAGCGCGTGTTAATATGATTCGAAAACTGATAGTGGCCCACACGCGAGTTGACGGTACGTCAGCGGAAAGTTTGAAACGGGCAGAGTTCGCTCAGAGCAAGAAATGATGTCTTTCATTTACCACTGACCGGGAGGTACTTCGGCCCACCCGAAATGCTGCAATTGCGGCGGGCAGCACACCGCATCTTACACAAAATGCGGAAAGTGCACACCGTTGCAGCGCTCATCGAGCATTCAACGGCAACTTACCGAGAGGCCCAATGGCAACCTACCGAGAGGCATGGACGCCGCTCAGGACCCCACTGCGCCGCAGAATAAAGCGGCGCAAGAGACGCGGTCTCGCGCTCTCACCACCCAACTGGGAGCACTCTCCGAAGACCAGATTCGGGGAATGATTCTGCTCCTCACCTCACTTCTGCCCAACAATGGCGCAGAATAATCTAAATTGTTCGTCTTACTGCGACGCACCTCTGCGAACATGCACCTGGAATGTTCAAAGTGCGTGCGAAAAGACCCAGTTAATACAAAACTTTGCCATCGAGCGACAACTCGACATTCTGGCGCTGCAGGAAACGTGGTTTCACAAGCATCACACTGCCCGTATTCAAGGATACGCAGTGAATCGCAGAGACCGCGAGGTCAAACGGGGGGCGGCGTTGCGCTCCTGGTCCGGCGTGACATCCCCCAGCTCCAAGTAACGACCCCACCTGGTGCCTTGCCTTCTCTAGAGGCGGTCGTGGTGAGGGTTTGGACGGTTGGCGGCCGACTTACAGTTCCGTCCGTGTACTGCCCGAATCAACATCTAGACACTGCCTGTATCGACGCGATACTCGCGTTAGATACTAAAGTCCTCAACCTAGGGGACTTCAACGCGAGGAACAGACAGTGGGGCTGCCTCGGTGCAAACCGAAACGGCACCCGTTTAGCCAACTACATTGCGACGAGACGTGGCGTATACGTATGCGCCCCGAAAGAACCCACGATATACCCGACCATTGGTAACCCGGGAATTCTCGACCCCCAGACTTTTTCATTAAAAAAAAAAACAATTCCATTTTTTTCATTCAAGAATAGAGCAAAGTACATTTATAAAGGTGTAAGAGGTCCTAGATTCACCGTTAACAGCGAATTTTCGAAAATTTTCAAAGTTTGAATTTCGGCGTTTCCTACAACTACAAAATTGGAGATAGATTTTTCTTTCAATTGAAATTAGTCGTACATAAGTAGTTCTGTAATTAAGGTCAAGTGCATTTTTTTTAAAGTTTAGTGGTTTTCGTGCAATAGCGCGTACAATAGTTACAGTTTTAAAAAAGTAGAAAACAATATTTTCTCAAAAAGGGCTCCAAATTTTGTCTTTAAATTTTTGGTAGGAACAGTACTAAATGCACAATGTGTGATAACAGAAATGCCATATTGCTGTCTTTGTTTTCTTCAAAAATTACAAAAATTAAATTTTTTTGACTCGTGTCTCAGGTCGGCGATATTTACATTAGTGGCAATTTCATCACCTTTTGATGTTTATGAGTACATGTGCTTTAAATAATATCAAATAAAGTTATACGAATACTTAATAGTTTTCTCCGAAAATTAAACAAAATTCTGCATTTTCAAAAACACTGGAACGCCAGTTTCTGAAAAATGGCTCCAAAGGTTTTCTTCGAATTGTTCCAATGGATAATGCTTATTGCACTGTTTAATATGACAGATATTTATTTTTGTGTATTCTTTTTTTTTGTTTTTAAATTACACAAATTTAATTTTTTGAAATATCTCTCACGCCGTTCATCTGCACATTTCCATCGATTTATAAACATTATTACATTTGTGAGTGAATGTTCTTCAAATGATTTTAAACGAACTTTTTCGAAAACTCAATAGATTCTTATGAAAAAGAGCTTCAAATTTTGCATTTACAGTAATGTTCTTAAAAACAGCTCGAAAAGTTTCAAAGAATATTTCTATTTTGATCGAGGTTTTACTCTCCTTTAATATTCTTAAAACCATATTTCAGATCTACAATTAACAAAACCGAAAAGGTAAGAAAATGTCAAGAAAATGTACTTTCGATGACGATAGATGAATGCTGGACAGAGAATGGCAAGACCTTAAATTAAGTCCACACCAAGGAAATTAGAAAAAAGAAAAAGTCTGTGCCTTTCAGTTGCACTTCTAGTTTGTTTTCGGGAGTTGCTCTCAGTCCCTAAGACTTGACACATGTTCCTCTATGTATTTCGACGCGCTGAATCCGATTCTGAACCTGAATTCCTCTTTAACCCTGAAGTTTTTTTATTTTTTCAATTGACCAAAACCAAAGAAAATGTTTTGAAACAATAAATAAATAAATCATGTAATGCGATGGATTTCTAACAGTTTTATCTTCGAGTTCCATTTTGCCCTACAACTGATCCTTAGCATGAAAAGGTGTAGCAGTGTGGTCTTGCGAGATCTTAGTCGCATGCTAAAATTCAGCGAAATACTTGCTTAAGCATTCTCATGCACAATTAGCAGAATGAAGAAAAATAACTCTACCACTGGCACTGACAGATCTGAACTGCCAGTCGCAGTGGGTGAGATGTGGTTAACACCGAATGTGAAAAACATTCATGTTTAAGTTGCAATGAGATTTCGGGTGAAAACGTTTTTGCTGTTTGAGAAAACTCTCATAGGTTAGCTTTAGTCAATGAGGTTAACACTTAGTGAACTGATCCATCACAGGCCAATACATTTAATTAATTGAATTCAAAAGTTCAAAATGTTCATATGGCTTCAGCTTATGACTATCAGAGAAAACCGTGAAAGTTTTACAGTATGACTGTTTCCAAGGAAATAATTCACTGGTTTCGAAATCTAGGTGTGCACATCGAACCGCAACTGTATGCGTCGTTGTACACATCATGTACACGTCCTTTCAATTCCATCCTGAACACATCAATACATTCCAATTAGCACTCATTACATTCATTCGGGCCAAAGTACACAATTTGTACACAAAAATATATATCGTGACAAGCTTATGTGCACATCCCAAACATTGGTGATGTAACTTTGTACAATAAATGTAACTTTACTCTCTGCACTCAAGAAGATACGTGCAATTTTACTCCCTCCACATACATCACATTTAACACTGCGATTCACGATTGTAATTTTATATTGACTCAATAACAGCAATAATAATGATTGATTTTTTTTCGCGTTTCCGGGCGCGCCAACCGCTTTGGTTACTACTCCCGTTAGTGCAGTGCATGTCTTTTTCTCCTCGGGAGATAACGGTGATCTTCCCCCGCAGGTTGGCGAGATCCGGCGCCGACCTACCGACGGCTAGTGGGGTTTCCCCCTAAGAGGACTCTCCCACTAGCGAGGCATCGCCCCAGCCGGAAAAGCTCTAAGCTCCCGACCCGTCTCCCGGAATATGTGGTAGTGTAGTGCATGTTAGTGTGTGTGTAAAGGGAGAGGATAGGACAAGGAAGAGGAAGGATATATCGCGCGCCGTCCGTGGCCCGTTTGGTAGGGTACTGCTCCGGCACTCGCCTGGTGTTGATCAGAGAAATCACGGAAAACTACCGATCAGAGCAGCTGGCCGCTAGACGTCTCCTCCAGACAGCGACTGAATCCGACCTAGCTAAAAACCTAGTGTCGAAAATTCTGCCGCCGTCAGGACTCGAACCTAGGACCTCCCGGTCAGAGGCGCTGCAGTGACATCAGTTGATGCACTGAGCTACCGCTCCCGGTGAACACATTCTGAATCCAGGAGCTTTTACAGTGTGTTGCATTTAACATGTAAGGAGCTCAATTTAATGTCACATACACTGATACTGTGAAACCAAAGAAAGGAAAAGAAACTTGGTGCTGATACCAGTTATTTAATCAAAAACTACTATATTTTGCGTATTTTTTTGTTTGAAATGAAAGCAAATTATTTTCTCACAAATTGTTCCAAATATTTGCTATAATGTTTTTCTCGAATTAAGCAAAAGACACTCAAAAATGGAGCAAGTCACATTTTCAGAGAACTCTATGTACTGTTCTCGAAAATTAGACAAACCCTTGCCACAATAAATCTACAATATTGATGACAAATATACTATTTGACTAATGAAATCTGTTCTGGCAAACTATCTTATCAAATAACGTAAATGATTAACCTCTAAAATTTGGAAATTGAAAATGCAATGTTCAATTTTTTGAGCGTCATGAAGGTAGAGTTCAACTGTAAGGGTTGTCATATAGGGGGTAACGTGCCCGGTGTCCTGAGGATGAGTTCGAATTCCAGAGTGGAGAGAAAAATTGGTAATATGATACAATTTTGCATGTTTACGTAGTAGTTTTTTTTTTGTGTTGCCCTTCTAAATATTGGTAGAAAGTATGCGCTGTTGTATAACAACTTTCCTGCTTCTGTTGACTACTAATCTCGGAGGCAAGTCGCGTTATCTGATGTGGTGAAGAAACGTGATTTCCCTCTTATCATTACTTATTCCCCGTTGGCTTAGTGCATACATCAATATATGATCCATTTCAACGTACAATGCAGAATCGCCTCTCAAGTCGTAACTGGTGAGTCACTCTGAGAACAAAGCATTCTAAAGGAAATATTTTGAAAAGTTATCTCTAGGCTGATTAATGCAGGTCAGTCATCCCAATAACATACACACTGGGCCGTTGACACGCCTTCCATAGAGATAGCGAGATAAGCTTCTACTTCGAGCGAGTTACTTACCTGCCTTTCAAAACATATGGCTCTTTGATAATTAGATTAGAATCGTAGATAAAGTTATCACTCTCGTAAACATATTTTCGCTTTTTGGTATAGTAATCGTAGAGCAGGGAAAGTTATGTAATGCATACGAGAAAAAGTGCCTACTTTTGTAGTGAAAACGTCTTTTTGTCTCCCAGATGGTGAAAAAGTATATATATCTTGGCCCATTCGTAGTTAGTCACTTTCAAGAATACAGTGTGTATCAGAATCTACATTTTGTGGGTCCTTAATACCGAAAATTCTAATATCGTTGATTTATCCATGTGTCTGGTCGTACGTTACTCTGCTGGTATGAGAGCTGTACATATTTTGGCAGAATTGGTATTTCCGAATCATCCTAAGCGATGTCAAAGCCAATCGACATTAAACACAAATATTTTCCATTTTGGCATTGCTTTACTTGAAACTCCAACGATATTCCAAGTTCGATGTTCAAAATTTTGGAAAATGAGGTTTGTTTTTCTTTATTATGTTACGACATCATTAAAGTACGCTTCTAAAAATATTTGTCGAATCCAGCGAAGTTGACTCGATAATATGGCATAGAACCGATTTTTATTTAAAATCTCTGAAATTTTCGAAAATATCAAAAATTTTAGTTATGATGAACATATATTTCCCCTTTAACATTAAATTCCAGGATCTTTCTTACATTTAATAATATTTATTAATACAAAACAGTGCGTCCCACCAAATGTGGGCCACACTTTTATTATCCTAAGCGTGGTTTATCTTCAAATGCATATTTCGCTCAACAACGCGGAATCATGAAGCAAGTAATACGCCATAATGATAATCCCCGTAAAATTTGTAATTTTCCAGAAATTTATTAATATTTGAATTTTTAAATGAACAACATATTTTTCTCTCTAGCAACACAGAGATCGTGCAAACGGTAATAAATTTATCACATATTTATGATTTCATAGTAATTCGAGTATTAAACTACCCATTCTCACATGTAATTTTAAATTAGACGGTCAAAATTGTCTGTAGTGGCCCTTGAAACTGTCACCGTTGGAGAAAGTTGCCATCGCGAAATCTAATACGTTACCGTTGTAGCCGTTACCATAAGTTAAAAGTAATAGTAGACACTACATGACCGAGAAGTTGAAAATCGACCTTAAAAAAAGATGATTAAATTCCTCGAAAAAAAATATTACGTACATTATCACTCATGTGTAATACTAGCCTCATGGTTCCGCATTGTTAAGCGAAAACTGCTCTAAGATATCATAAACCATTTAGACGTTATGGAGGTGGCACATGGTTATTGAGATATTCGGTATATTCACCGTGCCCTCTTTCTGAATATTATTGGATTTGGCATTATTAGAAAGTGATAGAATCTCCGCAATATTATTACTTCATTATAATATCTCTAAATATGTACATTTATCTCAGCTGACACTATGGATTTCTCCTGTCCTTGTCGGCTTCTTTGAATTCAGAAGTTATACATGCTACCGTAGCGATTTTTACTAAGTCATTTGGCGGTTGAAGCATTCATAGGAGATACACATACCTTTACGCATACACTGTCGAAAACCTGTCGTTTAATTTTAAATGAGCATTGCAGGTCGTTTTCGACGGGTAGGTTCTCGTAACATAAGTCAAGTTGGGACTTATTTTACCAATCTTATTTTACAAAAACAAACAAACATGAGTTAAATGGATATAAATATTAAATTGTATTTTTATGAGGTCCGCAGCTTTTGTAAATTTAGTCGCAATTAAAATATTGTAACCCGTCGGCGGTGGGTCGGGGGTTTGCATGCTCAATAATACACAGATGGGCATTTCAAGAAAATATTTACTTATTCTAAAATATGATTATGATGATGATGATTGGCATAACAATGATTTTTACAAATGAATTTACATGTTTTTTTTGTACATCGGCGGCCTCTTATTTACTTTAAAATGAAATTTGATACAAAAATTGAACACAAGTACTTGGCCGCTACCCTCGTGCCTGTTTACCGGCACATCCGCTACAGCTCCGAATATCTAAAGTTCGTCCGCACTTACGCGGGAAACAAGGGCTGAGCGTCACCTGGCTGCACAAAACTACTTATCTGGTACTCTTCTGAGGCGTGATGTCAGCAGTGGCGAGTGATGCATTCCCGGGCTGGAGTCGGGCGGCTGTGGCGCGTACTCAGGCGGAAGCCACCAGCAACACGCTCCCTCTGGACCCAATGCTGCGCTGGCGTCGTCCACATTTCATGACACGCGACCCAGGTCACAACGTCTCGTTGCCGATCGTAAACAATGGTGATTCCGCGCTCGGCTTGCGGTCTCCGGAGAGGAAGTTCCTTCCGGTAGCGAGTCTAATGAATTTCACCAATGATGTGACATTGCGCAGAGCAAAAATCTCGTATGAAGCGCCAAGTCAAATAGCGCACGTTTTGAGAGTAATCATTTCAGCTCACGTGACTAATTAAGTTTATGCGGCGCGCGGTAGAGCAAGTGTCTCCCACCGATCTCTAGACACAAGTGTCTCTTGCCGATCTCTAGATACCAGTCTCTCTCACCGATTTCTAGATACAAGTGTCTCTTACCGATCTCTCGATACAAGTCAGTTTTGGGCGGCGCGCTACCACGAACGAAGGCACCTCTTCCCTCTCCACGGACCGGGGGCCTGTCTTCGATTCGCTCGCCCTTCGCTAAAGAGGCGGCACTTGAGCCAATGGCTCGCGAGCTCGCATCGACAATGTGCGGCATTGTATGCTCGAAAGTAGGTCTCGCGAGTCCACAGGTGACCACGTGCGCATAACGAAAGGGTGGTATATTGGCGCGGCACGTCCGAAGACGGTGACACATGTTTCCCCGCCTTCGCGCCTCGGTCACGGCGTTTTATTCCTTTCTTTTTGGGTGCCGGCGACGGTTAGCCCAGGCCGTTCTTTGATTGACGTTATTGCTTTATTGCCCTGCCTGGTGCCTCTCTCCCGGGTGAACACTTGAGCAAAACGAATTTTGATGCTCTTTTAATCAGCACGTCTGTGGATCGGACTCAAAAGGCATACCCAGCGAGCGCGGGACTCGACGCGGCACGCGCCGGTGCGTCTCGGTAGCACAATGCTTTTGACGGTCATAAATATGTCTCCGAGTTCGGCTGAGGGGGTGATGACGAGGGGTTGGCAGAGACCGGTGGTAGGGCTTGGCCTCGATAATTGTCGTTTAGTGTGGAGAGGCTATTTAGTCCGCGGCACCCAGGGACGGTCATAAAACCTTTTGAACGGCGCGGCCACGCACCTAAGCGGGTGGGGCGGCGGTCGGCATACTATGACCAGTATTTTATTTTATTATATTATTATTTCGGAGGACGTACCGTTACAATATGTATCATAATACATGAGAGATATGTGATCAAAGTCGGGTAACATATCTTCCAAGTGGAAGAGGGCCGATTCAAATAGATTTCGATGCGTCCTTTTAGCTGTCACAAGAGATGGTGAGAATGTGCAGTCACTACGCATTGCATTTATCATTGGAGCATTGTATTCATCACTAAACTCTATTGCAACAATGTTAATTGTAGCCGTGGATCTTTGTAAGGAATAGTAGAGGATGGAAAGTATGGGACAAATGAGAAAAAAACAATTAGGCTAAAAGTTTCTTTATTGAAGAAAAGGCAGATTCCATCTTTTGGAAGCGGAGGCTGCTAGTAGAGCTGCAATGGACCATCAGTCAAGGAGCTCACAGAGGAAAGGGCGTTCGGTGGCTCTGCAGTAGAGGTCGTCGAGGCCCTTTCCTGGCACCAACCCTAAGCAGAGGGCGCGCCCTAGTTCGTTGGGCTGCCCCGGCGCCCACACTTCGTAGCCCGTCGAAGACAGCGGATCGCCTGCACACAAAGCGCGTCAATACGCTCTCTTTTCTTGATTGGCACTCACTTTCAATGCGATCCTTAGGAAATACACTTGTAAATCTGTTTAAGTGCAAAGTGAACGGCGCGCTGTGTATAAGTGATACGAATTGTTGGGATATTCTGTAAAAATCGTATGCTTTAAACGTTTAGAGAAATCCTACAAAAATTCTCGCTCATAAAGAAATAAATAACATTGCTGAATTTCATTACGTGCGCATAGTAAAGCTACATCTAGGTCAAGAAGTAAAACAAGGAACTATCTCAGCATTTGCTCTGTAGATCAGGGAACCTGGACGAAAACCTGATCGACATGGGGTTTATTCACTTACACTCTAATATACAGTATTTGTTACAGTCACATATAGTCCTTTTAAAATTATTCAATACAGACTTAACTAATGCGTATTATTGTAAAATAAATATTAATTACATTTTTGATGATCAGTATGGTATCGAATTTTTACACCTCGAAATTTTAAGCACAAAAATCAGATGATTTAGACACCTAAATTAAGTAAAAAAATTATGAAATTAAACACTACGAGGCATAAAACTTGTCGTTTTTGCGCTGAAAATCCATTGCAAAATACTTAAATGAGGCATTTCAAAATCATTAGACTTCAAAAGCTATGTTTCCAAACATCTAAAATTGATCACAAGAGAATTAATTCAGGCATTTGTATTATTCAGGAAAGCCAAATATTTTCACATTTATGAGAGTCACTACAATAATATTATTTTATTAACTTTTATAAGTAAACAGAATGGTATTTAATCAAGATTCGAAAAGAACCACGTACAGAAAAGGAAGAAAACTCAAAATGTTCCTTTTTACTTTCTAGGGGTTAAAGAGTTGAGCCAGTTTTGTATGACTCGCATTTCCGAGAGTAGACGTTCGCCTGCCCTATGTTTTTCCTCGCCTGGATTGCGTAGACGAAAAGGGGCGGCGATAAGTCAACCTGTCAACTGCGCAGCTGCTAAGGGCATGGGTGCAGTTGTCTTAGAAGTGTGTGCTGATCGGAGACGATCATACTCTTTGTATTGACATGAAGAGCTACTTGTGTTCGGTGTGTTGGGCGAGAGATTTCTGTGCGTAGTTGACAGTGCACGTTCACCGATCAGAGTATTTTAGCATTCCCTTAAATTCAGAAAGGTGCATGCATTTCGGCATAACTTTTTTTTAAAAACATCAGTAAGAAAATGTATTTTTAAGAACTACTTATTTTAGACAGTTTTGCGTAAAAATATGAAAATTAGCATGTACCGCTATTTTAGTGAATTTTAGACTTTATCAGATTCTCTCAATTGATTTATTTTTTCATGATTTGTAAACATCTGCAATTATTTTCCACAACCTTCTAAAGAAATTAAATAGGCATTTGTCGTAAAATTCGAGGTTTACTGCTTACAGTTATGCAGTAGAAAAAAATTAAATTTGTAGATAATCTAGTTTAAGGTTTTAATGTTTCATGTCATGGGACAAAGTATTTATATTAATCCACATGCATTATACGTGGATACCTTGATGTAAGTTCATGATTATAAATATTATTATTGCATGAACATACGTTTCCATGATAAAGTAATCCAGTTTTGATAACAATTTCAGATTAGTACAATAATGGGCAATGCTTAACTCATATTTGAAGACAAATGCAGTGATTATTTGGTTATTATTAATAATTTTTTCCTGTGAGATGGTCTGTGTACTATAGGATGAGTTTCCCCAGAATATTATGTCATATCTCGTTTTGGAGGTATTAGTGTTGTGTATTGAAAACGCAAAGGCAAACACTATCTGACGTTTTGGGCATCTTACCTAGCGAAGTGACCCAATTCTGCTCTGCGGTGACATCTGACACACCTGTCCACACGGCGCCTGGCACCTCGTACTGGCTCAAAAGGCTGACGGCCAAGTCAGCTTCCTCCTGCGGCAAATAACCAATTGCTTACGACGTTTGTCACATGTAAAATGAACATTAATCCGCAATAATATATTCCGTTTTTGAGGAGTCCATTGGGGACATCCTCCCTTTTAGTTTGTCTGTATATTATTGTGTACATTCTATACAAAACAGTACTGTAAAGTGGCTATGTACGCTGTTTGAGAAAATTATTAAATAAAAAAATAATCCGTTTACGCTTGGTTTGATATGAAACGCACGACTTAACGCGACCGCTATGAATGATTAAATGGTATGATTTGGTTGGCTATGAAGTAATCATAGAATGAGAGTCAGGGAATGGTAAAATTCTCTTTTTCCATCACATTTTCTACTTGATGGATCGGAAAGTAAAGCACGGACGGCGGAGGTGGCATGTCGGCTGTCTGACGCTTTTTAACGCAAATTTCAGCAGCTGACGCTTCGCGCAAAGTTGACACGCTTTGCGCAAAGTTCTTAGCAAACCATTAAGAGGTTATAAGTTCCATTTAAAATGGGGCAAGGCAAACACGGGACCCCGGCGAAGACTTTTTGCCTGTTTTCTTTGTTTAGGCAAGCATATATTTCTTCGTTTTTCTTAACTCTTGAGTGATAGTTTCGTCATTCGACGCTCTTTGGATGGTAACAAAACGATTCGAAATGCACACAAGCGCAATTCCTTTGTGAAAACTGCGGATTTCTCGTACAGCGAGGTCTTCCAATATAATGTTAAAATATGTAAATATAAAAATTATGTGCAATCGAAGCAACACAGTAAAAAAGCCTGTAATAAATCTAAAGTGTCTTTCGTAATCTGTAGTCTTAAATAACTCCAAATAATAATAATAATCCGATATAGTAACGTTCGAAGATCTTGTTTATTACTTGTAAGGTCCTCCGCGTTGTAATAATTTTCCTAAATCAGGCATTTCAAAGTCGCGGGCAAGGTAACAAGAACTCGCGGGCACTTCCTGAGATACTGGCGCAAGATTTAAGAGTGAGTGTTGTACGGAGTGACTGGTACGTCACTAGATACCTGGCTCACGACAGTCTTTGGGAGTATCTTGACAATTTCTTTCATTAATTCCGATTTTCCTTTTAAGGCAAAAAATGATCCATTAAAAAGGAATAGAACGTCAGTTTCATATAAAATTCTCAATTTAGAGTATTTTTTTTAAGATTTCAAAAGTAACTTGATATTTAATCTTGTTTAACAGACCAATATTCCTGTTAGTTAAATACGCTGTCCGTTTGTAAACAAGAATTGCCAGCTTATAGGTACTTGTTCATTTATTTCAATTGATGGCTAAATACAATAAATAACTAAATGATTAAATAACTCAACACAAAACGAAAACAAGGAAACGAGTTGCTATGGAAATATTCCCGTTACTTAACGAAATGATTATATTAAGGAGAATTTCGTTAGAAAATAAACATCAAATACTAGTAAATAGCGAAGAAAATAAACAAGACATTTCTCGGTTATTTGACAGAAAAAATCTAGCAGACAATTTTCGTTTGAATCCACTATTCCCAACCGCGCGCCGCTTCAGCTTGCACGTGTACACCCCTTTTTGAATTTTAAGGGGAAACAGGCGTCCAGTAAGGTAGTTGCCCGAGCCGAAGCAGCACCGGACTCCCTAGGCGGGCATGTCGCTCAAGCGGGCACAATTGACGTGTGTCCGAGATAATTGAAATGTATATTTTGGACACTTCGTTTAAAATGTGGCGGGGCTTCATCGTGCTGAAAGAACAGGTACACCGAACAACGGAAGCCAGAGACTGACATACCGTCTAGTGGAGGCGGTAATTCCTGTTCTACGAACTCTGGTAAGTGATTTGTTAAGTATCCTGGTAAATTAACACCGTGACGTGATCCACATGAATATTTACTGAATCAATATTCTAAGAGTAACAATAATTTGTTTTCTGAAAATTAAACACCAAATATTTTTAAAGCATTCTATTCGGAATAGACTTTCACCTGCAGAATGTGATTTAGAAGGAGCCCTTGAATGACAAGTTTCTAGAATTAATTATTTTACTTTTCGTGAAAAGTACTTCGCTTTAAATTATACCTTATTTTAAATCAAAGGTCTTTGAAGAAGAGGAAGAAGAAGAAAGGCACAAAATGTCTTATGTGGTTCTCCATCTTGTGATTGTAACAACATTTGTAGGTGAACAAACCTTGTGGTGAAGAAATTGTCTCTTGCCCACTACTTCCGAGTCAGGAGAGGTGCCCGGCCGCGTTTTGAGAGTAAAGATAGAGTAGTAAGATAGGGTAGTAAACCAAGTGGAGTTTCTCGCGACCTTCCGAAGATTTAAAGAAATCCGTTGTCATGCCGTACAATACGATGAGAAATTCGGCCGTGATATTTATATACCGCTTGGTCCCAACTGCTCTTACTAAAACCGTACACAAACCGTGACGTTCATCGTTGATGTAAATTCGCCGCATATTGATATGAAATGCGTGATGTATATTCAAACGTAGACTGATAAGATAAGCTCATAAACTGATCAAGTTTTCGGTTTTTTTTGATACAGCAGAAATCAGCCGCGCGTTGTTAATAGTGGTGCTTTCGAATCTTTCACGCAATTTACGTAATTCGAGTCTCTTAATTGCGCGTCCCACGGAGTAAAAACTGTCATTTTTACTATCGATCCATAAAAAAATTTGAATGTAGCAAATAAAGGAAGAAATTATGTTAACAGAAAATGTTATACTCAGAATCACTTGATAAATGGGTTTGTATGATTCAGTGTTTATATTTGTGTTTATTTATTTAACACCAGAAAAAATAGTTTAAAAGAGTTTAAAGAGCCGTACTTTTGAGAGAAGAGCAATCTGTGAACGATTTCCTTTAGCTTAGGAATCTTTGCTGACACTCATTTGTTAATATCAAATAATGTTAAACAAACGAACGAACGAACGAATATCCGTTGAGGACATCAAATAAATAATCCACATTTTCCCTGTCATGAAATAAATCTCTCTTTATTTCAGTAAGGTATTTTTGCTGTCAGATCGTCGCTTAATGAACGAACATGAATTTTAGAGATATACAACTAATTTTGTGCGAAGGTAATTTCAAAAGTAAATTGTTATGATTCAGTATGTCAAATGCTTTTGAAAGGACTAACTCATGATGTGATCCATTTTGGTAAGATGAACTGACATTTTTTAAATATAGAAATATGGTTTTCTTCGTAGATTTTGGTTTTCGAAATCCAACTTGGCAATCCGGAAAAAATCTAATTCACTGAGAGAAATTTGAAACGTTTGGAAAAAATTTTGCACTAATAATTTTTTTAACTGACAAATAGAAATTGGCTGATAATTATGAATTTTGTTGGGGTCATCTTTTTAAGTGAAGTTTGATGTAATGAATATTATCCTGAATTATTACGGTAAATAAGGATGTATTCGATTCGTTAATAAAGGTCTGTGTAATGGTAGACGAAAAAGTCTTTAAAGAACAATAGAGAAGTTGTCACGCACCGAATATTATTTTTTTAGATTGTGGGAATTTTGAAAAGAAACATTTCATTGAAACTTGAGGACAATATTTATATTTTTTTAGTTGTGTAAGTATTTAGAGTTAGTATTTAAATGCAGACTAATTTTGTTAAATTATTTAATTTATGCAGTGTGAAAGATAAATATATTATTTTTTGTTCTTCATCAAGGTGCGTGGAAGTTTTTGGAAAACAATTTTTTGTGTTTTTCTTTGGAAGAAGACCTTTTTGCCGATGCCGGCCTCCAGTACATTGCCAAATATACTAGTAGTAGTGCTTAAATTAACAGCATTATCGCTAAGTTATATAGCCATTCCTCGTGGGGTCCCCTGTGGTGCCTCTAGTTTTTCTCCGTGTTCCGCACTGAGATCGGGGTGCAGCTGTGGGAAGCGAAAGCGGAATGCGCACCTGTGAGTTGAGCACGGCGAGGTACCCGCCCTCGGCCTCGCAGCGCGCCTTGGCCTCGAACCAGTTCCCCCAATCGAAGTGCATCTTGTAGTAGCCCAGGCCCTCGTACAGCCTGTAGCCGGGCGGGATGGGTCGCGGGAGCACTTGCGAAGTGGGACCTCCGGCACCAAACAACAAATCTTCCTATACAGATGTCTCATTAAAGGTTATACATTGCTATGCCTTGAAGGTGGTCGACGATGAACACTTTTGGCCAAAGAACATAGTGTCGTGGTAACCGCAATAGGTCTAATGTTAAATCTACCGACTTTTTCAGGAGGAACGAAAAATGTTCTCCACCTCTCCTTGACAGTCGCTTTCACAAATTTAAAATCATACTATGTTTTACTTTAGACCGACGTTTTTCGACACATATTGCAACTGCTGCAGTTCTCAAGATAAATATGAATGGTTTAATAAATTAAAAAAAGGGATTTTTTATGTGTGACTTATTGCGGTATTCACGATGATATGGTAATAATGTTACATTTGCTCTTGATTGGTGGACGAAACCAGAAATCTCCTGTGGTGTGTCAATGAACGTCACAAATTTTTAGGGCTGACGAGTGGGTCAAATTTTACCTCTTCCTTAGATTAAATTCTTTAGAGGTTGCAGAAAGATAGAAATAGAGCATGAATATCAATGTTGCGGGTGGAGTAACAATCTTCATAGAGTTAGCGGGCTTTGCGTCCAAAGCTACCGTCGCAAGATTTAAAAGTAATGATGTACATATTGCTCCGGAGAGGAGGTTGCGTCACTGGATACCAGGATGTGATGGTCTTTTGGATAAATCAGATTAGTTACTTCCCCAAATGAAGGTGTATTAATTTCCACATTATGCACTAAACCAAAGAAAAAAATTATTGAAATGAAATAATACATAAGTGGAGCTCAATTTACCAACTGAGAGTATATATAAACATTTTCAATCGAAAAGACTTCCAATTTCTAAAATTGTTTGCTGGAGAGTGCAATAATTGCGTTTTGCCTGATTGAATAGTTGAATTCGCTAAGGCTGGAGTGCCGAAGTTCCCTCGTGGCTGAAGGGTTTCGAATCCCACACGGAGCATGGATGTTTGTGTGTCCGTTTGAGTTAACATTATCGCCAATGTAACACACAGTGATCGCTTATAAGCTTAGTATTTAAAAAGCGACCTTAAATAAGTAAAAGAAGTAATAATGGACAGCACGGCTTCAGAAATGGCTTTTCGTGTGAGAGTCAGATTATTTCCCTTACTCAAGACTTGTCGGAAGTAATTGATGTAGGGGGAAGAGTGGATGCAATAGTTATTGATTTTGCTAAAGCATTTGATGTCGTGCCGCATGACATATTGATACTGAAACTTATTGATGCTAAAATTGACAGGCGGGTAATAGCATGGATAAATGAATTTCTTCGCGATAGAAATCAAAAAGTCCGAATTGGACAGCACTTATCGGAAAAAGGTAACATTACTTCCGGGGTTCCTCAGGGCAGCGTCATAGGTCCACTGCTGTTTCTTATCTTTGTAAATGATTTATCGCGAAATATAACGTCAAAAATTCGACTCTTCGCCGACGACTGTATATTATATAGAGAAATTGCAGATCAGCACATATGATTCAACTACAGGACGATTTAAATAAAATTTACGATTGGGCAATAGCTAATAAAATGACTATAAATGGAAAGAAAAGTAAAGCGATCACATTTTGTAGGGCCAGAGCTTTTCATACAATATCTTATCAGCTAGGTAATGACGTAATTCCGAGAGTCTCGAGCTGTAAATACCTTGGCATTCTCCTGGGTTGTAAATTGGGGTGGGAGAAACAAACGAACTATGTAGTGGGTAAAGCTTGGAGGTCTTTGCATTTCGTCATGAGAAATCTTAAAAAATGTAATACGAAAGCAAAGGAAATCGCGTATACCTCGCTTGTAAGGCCGGTAATGGAATACGGAGCCAGTTGTTGGGATCCGTACAGAATAGGACTTAAAAAGAGCTTAGAGAGGATACAAAACAGAGCGGCAAAATATACATTTCGGAAGAACACACCTGCGCATTGGGAATCATTAGAACGCCGGAGGAAGAAGGCACGACTTTGCGCGCTGTATAAATCTTACGTTGGTTGCTCCGCATGGCAGGAAATTCGGGGAAGGCTAGATAAACCAGATTATTTAAATAGATTTGATCATAAATATAAAATTAGAACAAGAATACAAAGAACGGACGTAGGGAAATTCTCGTTCGTAAACAGAACTATAGTAGATTGGAACGATTTGCCTGCGACAGTTTTTGAGCCCTTTCCTTGCTCAGCGCGAGGGTTTAGAAAAAAAATATAGGAAATTAGTCAGTAGGGTGAAAACGTATAGTGAAGTGAAGTGAAGTGAAGCGAAAGGTGCGATTATGCGTAGTCTACAGAAAAAGTATTGAACAATTAATATTTAGCTAAAGTTATAAGCAGTGCAGTGCAGTGAAGTGAAGTGAAGTGCAGTGAAGTGATTTCATTTCTTCTGAATATGACTGAATAAGTTCTGATTGGTGTGTAGGTGAGGGTTCCTTCGTCTCTCTATGTATATACGTGTATATGTTTGTATGTATGTATATTTGTGTAATATGAAAGTTTATTCATTTATATGGTAGTGTGTATGCATTTTAATGTTTAGTATAGGAATGTAAATGCCATCTGCATGTATAGGAAATTGACAGTCAATTTGTTTGTTTATATTTATTTTTTATATATTATTTTATTTGTAATTGTAATTTTGCATTCTGCCACCGGGCATCATTTGCCCAATTGTAGAATAAATTTCTATCTATCTATCTATAATCTTCAGGTTAGAATGTTTAACAAAGATTATTTTCTTTAAAAAAGATACCCACCCGTATGACATAATAGTTAGATTACATGGCCTTGTTAATTTTTTTACATTACTGTTACACAGAACCAACAAAGGAATGAGTTAATGAAACAAAACAATAGCAAGGAAATAATTCATTGTTCAAATCCTTTCCTACTACTTGGCAAAAAATATTTATACACGATAGAATTAAAATCGAAATAGTAAAAAATGGAAATACAATAGAAATAAATCGCAAAGGGACAGAATACAAATTTGGGTTGTACGTTAGAACAAACTGGGAAAAAATATTTCTCTATGAGTTCCGTATTCTCTACCTCGGGCCTTTTCAGCTGGCCCCCCTACACAGCTTTCTGCATTGGGTAAGGAAATGAGAGCGAAATCGAGAGCGGTGCTCGAAGGGGCGCGGAGTTTCCCAGCAGAGTTGTCAGATGCTTCGTGCAAACATCTGCTGTTAGATGGCTGTAAGTCAGCCCAATTCCGCCCAATAAGAAAACATGAACTTTCTAAGCGGCAAATAGGAATTTACAAGAAAGTAGTAAGTTTGGAGGGTGTTTTAGGTTGTGACTCAATGAAATGCGAAATACATAATTATTTCGATTATTTT
>BLKR01012412.1:0-19912 GCA_011170035.1 Teleogryllus occipitalis
GGCGGCGGCGGCGGCGGTGGCGGTGGCGGCGGCGGCGGCGGCGGCGGCGGCGGAGGCGGCGGAGGAGGAGGCGGCAGAGGCGGCGGCGGCTGAGACCGGGCATCGCCGCAGCTGCGACCGCGACCCCCCGCTTGATCCCGATCCCATCGGCGCGTGGCCTCTGAAAGCGCGCGGCAAGGCCACTGCTTGACCGGCTTCCGAAACTCCGCCTTCCACTTGTCTTAAGGCGGCTCCATACATTCGTTATTCGACGAATACCGAGCAACCGCTCGCCGAATCCCTAGTAGTGTGGATGAGTTGCTTGCAATTTGCCGAGTGATGAACATTCGGTGTTCGCCCTGCCCACCGCGTGCCGGTCTTTTGGACACATCAAAGGGAGCGAACATTCGCCGAACATATCAGCTGTTCGGGGTTGGGCGAGCAGTAGCTCGCTGCTCGGCGAATGCCGAATGTGTGGAGCGGCCTGTCGGCGAATGTTCGAGAGAAAAGGACGGGATACGATGGGGCGGAACAAGCCAGTTCAAAGAGAGCAGAACAAGTTGGGTTGGGACCCGGGGCGATGGGGCGAGACGGGGCGGCACAAGACAGAACGGAACCAAACGAATGGACACGACGGGGCGGGGAGACGGGGCTGACGGGGCAGGACGGGACGGGACGAGACGAGACTAGACGGGACGGGGCGGGACGGGACGAGACGGGGCGGAACGAGACGGGGTGGGAGGAGACGGGGTGGGACGAGGTGGTGCGGGACGAGACGGTGCGGGACGAGGCGGTGCGGGACGAGGCGGTGCGGGACGAGACGGGGCGGGACGAGACGGGGTGGGACGATTGAATGAAGTTTGATTTTAGTGATTCGGGCGCGTCAACTACTATGGTGGTGGTCTCCCGCTGTATGACGAGAACCGGCGTCGACCTACCACAATCGGCTAGTGGGGTTTCCCCAACCTGGTATCTCCACCAACCCAGAGGCACCGCCCAGGCAGGAGCTCCTAAGCTCCCGACCGATCTTCCGTCATTTGTGGTAATGTTGTGCATTTAAGTGTAAGTGTATGCTTAGGGGAGAGGAGAGGACAAGGAAGAGGCAGGAAAGATTGCGCGCGGTCCGTAGAAAGAAAAAGCGGGCGGGACGAGTCGGGGCGGGACGACACGGGGCTGGGCGAGACGGGGTGGGACGAGGCGGGGCAGCGCGAGGTAGAGAGTGACAGGTCGGGTCGGGACGGGACGGGATGAAACGGGAAGGAAGAGGAGAGGTAGGAATGAAAAGTGGCGTGTGGCGTTGTCACAACGAGGTCGGGAAGTAGGGCGCCGTAAGCGATTTCCGATAGCGCGCCACGCAACTGCAAGCGGCGGCGTCCCGTGGGCATTGCGGGGCAGGGGACGGTCGGACGCGAAGGCCAGCGATCGAGGAAGAGAAGCCACCTCGAATAAGGCATTTGCACAAACACAGCTACCTCTGGGACACTACGCACAACAGCCGCCATTCAATAAAGGTTTTCTTGTAAGCGACGGTTCACACGACCGTGAAAAAAAATCGAACGAGGAGAAAAGGAGGTTGGTAAAAATGAAGGATCTCACCACATTTTTACAGTAATTTCAATATTATTTAACTTCCAAGTACAAGTTAATGTTAAAATTAATCAAAATGTATTTTTTGTTTAAATATAAATATCTTTATTAAAATATATATTCAAAACCCAACTTCTAAGTTGTAATTTTATTTAACACAGGGATGGAGAAGGGGATGTACGAAAGAAAAGGGAAGGATGTAGAAAATACTAATTTTGTGGAATGTATTTTTTGAAAGGTCCTAAAATTATGCTGGGCATGGGACAGTCACTAAGTCGTTCTATGAATGCGACATTATAATAAGAAACAGTGCAGCTTCAAACGGGACATTAGGTTAAAATTATAATGTCAATCGGTCATTCACAAAGTTAATTATTATATGACTGCCTATGGATATGTGATACATCTATAAATAGGTGTCTCAGTATAGAAATTTACAAGCTTGTGGGGCACGCAGGGAGGTCAAAATGATCACTTTTTGCCAATAAACTTGTAAATTGAGAAATTTCATAGTACTGAGTTACATATGGTGGCATTTGCCCCTGTTAGTTAGACAACTTCATATGCAGAGATGTTCTGCTGGTTCGTAAAATCTCTTTGAAAACGTCAGCACCTTTGAAATTTTCCTATGGAAAAAAATGTGAAATTTTCCTATGGGTGGGAGTGTATTATACTACGGGTTTATCTCAATGGGGCATTTTTCTATCTAAGGGACAATAAATAAGCTATGACTACGAATAAAACAGGTGTGAATCAAAACTGGTAGATGAAACTTCATTTTACTGTTGACTGTACACTTTTTAAAACTAATTACTTTTTAAAAATAATTAATTTAACTTTATATTAATATTTTAAGATTCCCGGAGAAATTGTAAATATCATACATGTAATATTTGCGATAACATTTTAATAACTACATTTAACTTGCGTATTGCTTAATTTATTGGCAGATACTTACTCTCTGAAAAAGTTTCATTGCAACGTGTACGAAAGATGAACATTTTTGAAACGTACAAATGAGAAACTGAGCTAACAAATCAAACATCAGAGTGAATTTTAATAACGACCAATTTTTGTATCAAGTAGGAAAATATATTCAACTAAAGTAATCAAGTTCTCATTTAATAGGTGAAATTCTGAAAGCGATTAACGTGAAGAATTTAATTCAGACACGTAAAGGTTCACATAAGCATAACAATATCATCAAACTCCAGAAAAGCGCAATGTAATAGCAAGCTCGTCTGGCGTAACAACAGATTACATCATGGAATGCAGACCACTTAGAACTCTTCCGACAGACGGCAGCTTTTGAGCGAGTTAACACAAGGCAGCGTACACTTCACATGTTACTTCGTTGTTGCCTTTCGTAGCTAAAATAATGATGAGGGCTTCCTAGCTCCAAATCATTTTCTTTAAAATTTTCGGTTCTAACCGCTGAAATGTTACATTTCTTTTCTTTCTCTTCTCAAAATTACACTTAACGTTTGAAGTATGTACACTACATCTTTAGGGGCATGATTCAAAGAGAGACATCGACTTATTTGAATAAATATGAAAGGAATGAAACAATTTTCTTCTTCCAACCAAAAAAATGCTCTATAAGACCTTGATTGACGCCTTTTTTATTAACCCCCTTCAATTCAATTAAATCGTTCAGAAAATATTTTACGATATTTGGCAAATATTGTAACCACGTGAATTTTGTCGTTATATGTATTTTTTTCACGAAGTGATTGGTTTCAGAATTTACATCAAAAAACGTAATTTCAAATAATTGAATGAAAAAAATGATCACAAATATATTCTTTAGAATTATATTATAAATGAAAATGTAAAGAACATTAAAATAACATTCTAGCTGAGATTGTGTGAGCGTGAATATTTATGGCCAATTAAAAACAGATTGTTTCCAAGTTTACTGACTGTACTATTGTAAAACATACGGCAAACATAAGAAAAACTAATGGAATAACTATTATAGCTCAACATAATAATAGGTGTGAGGCTTTCTCCTGCGCCTTTTTTGTCATTTAGTTAAAGTTAAAAAATAAATTACAGAATGCGGTCTATGGAAGAGAGTAAAGTCAAATTTAGTGTCCCGAAGCATCCAAGAGATATCTCAAAAGTTTGCTCAACGAGTCAGGAATAATTGGAGGGAATATCCTATCCAATGGAATCAGAAACTGTCAAAATCGTAACAATAGTTTTTAAGGAAAAAATATAGATATTTTAAGCAACGTTTGCGGCTTCTGTAGTTACTACTCCAGTAGTATACGATTTATTTCGAGCGCAAAGCATCCGAATCAAGTGTATGTCAATAACCTTTTGGCAATCGAACTACAGCGTATTATATATTAACTATAGTTCATTTGTTTATTTATTTACTGTCAAAATTAGAAAAACAAATGAAACGTATGTGGAAGATAGAGAAGAATCTGCACACATTTCCATGAGGTCCGGAATCCCTACTCTATCTCCTTTACTAAATGTAGTAGTTATGAGTTGAGGTAACAACGAGTGTTGTTCGCAACATCTGATCTATCATTCGACTCGTTCGTTAAATATTTCCGGGGACTCAACTGCTACGGACATTAACCCCGTAAGTATAGTAAATATTTTATATCAGGATATGGTGGAGACTCCCTCCCCCCTCATTGAACGGTGAGTTTCAGAGTCGACATACACGTCGGCTTGCGAGGGATTTTTCCCATCTAGGTATCGCTCCCAGCGGCGCTCCATTCCAGCTGGGAACTCCTCACACGTGCTGCAGTGTAGTGCATGCAAGTGTGTTTATGAGGAAGGGGAGAGGTTAGATCAAAGAAGAGGAAAAAAAGATACCGCGCGATCTGTGGCCCGTTTCTTAAAGAACTGCTCCGCCATCCGCCTGATATTGATTGGTGAAATCACGGAAAACTATCGATAAGAACAGCCGGTTGCAACAATTCTCTTCCAAACATCTCGTCAATTCGACCTTCCTACATAGCTAGTGTCGAAAATCCTCCACTGTTGGGACTAGATATCTAGTCCCTTCAGTTCCAATGCTGACTGTGACATAACTCAGCTGGTAATACGTCATTTTTATTTAACATTCTCTACTTTTCATTTGATAGAACAATGGACATTTCGCAACTTTTTAACGTTTACCTCCGTTCACCCTGACCACTAACAACATACAATCCAACAAAGAAGAATAACTATGTGTCGAATGGAAACAACACATGGCGCCTCACTTCCGGTCATTCACTCACAATGCAGATAGCGACATCAAAATGGATGAATTCAGGGAGGTGTTGGCCTGCCGAATGGAAACGAAGTGTTGACCTCATTCCCCGTTAGGCACTGTTTCCTGACTTGCGAGGAACCTATTTCTTGGAAGGGCGATGCTCATTTCAGTATATTCGAGATCGGATTACCACTTCCTGCGCACTTACTGTAAGAATTAATTCAAGATATTCTTACATCTTACTAAAGTAATGGGCTAGTTTATAAAACAAAACTAGTAGTGTTACAACAGCACATATTTCTGGTATTATTTATAACTTTTGCAGTTTCTGAAAATTCGGCGGAAAATTTAAGTTAAACGAAAATGAGACCTGTGCCAGTTTTTAAGTGTCCTTTACTCCGTCAAAGAAAAAAATTAAAACTTGGAGCCATTCTGAGAAAAAAAATATAAAATGCATTTACTTCAAGGAAGCATTACGAGAAAACTACTTGTTTATTTCAAAAAAAAAAAAAAAAAAGTTTGAAGTATTACCTGTGTTAGAACAAATTACAATTAGAAAACAAGGTGGTATTTCAAATTGTGCAGTTTGATGCGTCTGTCACATTTCATTTATCTGATTCCCTAGCACTTAAATATTAATGTAATACTTTTTGGGCAGAGGTGTAGCTTATTAAAAAATGTACATTTAGCTTACTGTTAATTTTAAAACTAATGGATGTTAATGGAAGTATATCCAATATCTTATATTTTAATAGAAATAATATTATTTTTCTTCGTACATAGCAAAAACTTACGTACATAGCACAAGGTTTTAGTTTTGTACTTTATATTGTGACTAACAATGTTAAAAATTGGCTGTGAGTTCTATTCATACCAATTAATCCATCTCTTCTGTTCATCCCTCCAAGCTGCCATCCTCATCTCTTTGTTCATTTCCTTTTAAGTTCTTCAGAATATTTTCTTACATTATTGAGTATCACTTGACGATAACTTGGCCAGTGTGAATAAAGCATGAGATATTCACAGTTAACAGATTTTGATATTTTATGAGTTACACGCTTCGATCATTTAAAACAGGAAAAATACCTTCACTAATGACAACCTCGAATTATTAAAATTACGAACGCAAAATATAGCTTCATCATTCATTATGAACCGCTACCATTGTTCACTTTCATTTCTTAACCACTTACCCCTTAGCGTTTTCTTAGAGCTTACTCCTTAGGAACTTTTAAATACTGACGATGGTATGAGAAGCATTAACAGCATTTTCTTTTGCAACCAAAAGCATCACACAAACCTATTTCAGTTATAAAACACATGGACACTTTGAAAAATGTCCTCTGAACTCTGTTTACTGTTGAGCTGGGAACGAAGCGGATTAACAATAACCTCATTTTCATATGGAAAATGATTACTTTAATTTTTACATGAAGAATTCTTAACGACCAATTGATGAAATATTGAAGGCAGGTTAATGGGGTTTGGTCATAAGTAAACACGGACTACAAGCTGGTTGTTTGCCGACGTTTCGGAAAATTTATTTCCATCCTCAGGGCTTTCAACCACAACGTGAAAACATAATTAATATATGTGCTGAATGCTCCTCCATCTCAGGCACCTCACAGGGAGTGAGGAACACACAATCCTCCTCACCACACCAACACATAACATGATGAATCTGATACTAGTGATACTATATCCCTGTGAGGTGCCTGAGATGGAGGAACATGCAGCACATATATTAATTATGTTTTCACGTTGTGGGTGAAAGCCCTGAGGATGGAAATACATTTTTCGAAACGTCGGCAAACAACCAGCTTGTAGTTCGTTTTTACTTATGACCAAGCCCCGTTAACCTGCCTTCAATATTTTAATTTTGTTATTGTTCTGCTTAAAACTAACATCTGCAATATTTTCTTAAAACATTATTTTGATCATGGTGGAAAAACACTGGCTGTCCTTCCAATACATTTTAATTCCTCATGACCACTATTGGAAATAGAAATTTCTGAAATATAACGATAGGGGAGTCGTAAATGTCATGAGTAATTTCTGGCGAGTTTACAAAATTTTCCGACTTTAATATCTCAGTGTTATCGGTGACGTAACTACAAAAGCTTCAACTTACTCTGGGGCGTGTCTCAGATCAGAGATAGAAGGATAGGGATAAGATGTTGGAGGTGAACGAGATAGCACTGTTTGCTCCTGCGCCAACCAACCTCACGAAGTAATCCCTTGTGAACAGGAGAAGTGGTCATTTATTTCTTCAATCTTTTTTCTTCTAAGCTAAGTAGACTGAAAAGGAAAGAAATGGTTACTGGATTGAACTTCAAATTCAAGTTTCTAATACATATCCACTCAATGAAGACAAGTATCCAGGAATGAATATTTCATAAACAAAAAGGTTTTAAAGATCCTATTAAATAGGGATCGATTTATAAAACAAATTTCATAATAGTTCATCAATGTGCAAAAATATTTTAATTGTAAATTTTTAAATTGCAAAGTTACATACTGTTTATTTTCATATTCATTTTAATTACATATGCTCATTCTTTTAATACTTTTTTAGGGAGCACCATCATTTCGTTGTGCTTCGGGACCATTAATATACTAATCCCTACTTGTATATCTCATTTCCATTGATACATAGGTATTTACGTACTTTCGTGCCTTTGAAAATACACATGAGTAAAGCATACCGTCTGTCAAAGAATCTGTCTTAAAAATCAAATTAACCTATTTAAATTTTATTATCATTCAAGTTATGGTAAAGTTTTCTATTGAGGTAAAACTATTTTTAAAATGTTGATTCTTGATGTTTTCAACACAAGAGGGTATTTGATGAAGGAAAAGAGAATTTTCATTTCTTCGTTCTTAAGTTTAACTCTCTCCCACATTTCGGTCTCCACTGTGCACATTCCTGTATATTATATCAGCATAAGTCTTCGAAATACAGGTGTGACAATACAGGAAGAGATAACAAATTTGTATGTTCAAAAAACCTTCTTCTATCTTTATGAATCTTTATCTCTTCACCATGAAGTCCTTGACTAATGTTGTCAGAGCCTTCTGCCGAAGGGCCTTGAAGTTAGAAATCAAAATCTCATCTACTGAACCAATGATCCGAAATTCCGATGGTCAATCAATCACATAATTTAGTTCAGTACAGTTCAATTCAATACTTCTGGGCTGAATCCAAAAATGCATCGATTTCACCTCAATTGTTCATACGGAATTTCATTCAATTTCTCTAAGTCTTCTAATATTGCCATAGTATTGTTCACACTTCTGTGTTTGACATCGCAAATGTTAAATAATGTAAGAATAAGTGTATAAGTCTTGAATTAAAAACATTTATTACGAAAAAATATAATTTGGTATGCTGTGACACAGTCAGCCTTTTATTTATGAATTTTATAATTTTGAAAATTTTGGGTGTTTAACAAAACTCTTGCCTGTATTATTGTCACAAAAGTACTTCGCATTATCCCCAAAAAAATTAAAGAAAAACTTGAAGCTGTTTATAAAAAATCTGGTTATTGCTTTTATAGCACGCAAAATGGGAAAACTACTCATATTTTGAAGCAATTGAACGTAATCTTATTTTCAGATCAATTTTTGAAAAACAGCTTTTACTTTGAAAAATACCTGTTTCATCTCCATTGTAGTTGTAGGAAGACCTCGAAAAAATATAAACTTTTGCAATATGCGAAAATTCAGAGAATTCAACGAAAATATGATATTGTCTATGTAAGCGTACTTTATAAGCGTACTTTGCTTTCTACGAGGGGGAAAATTGGAGCTATTTTTGAGAAAATTGTGAAAAAGTTGTGGCTTCATGTAATATCTCCCAAAATCAAAATATTTCTTTCAAACTCATTAGTATGCGGCATAAGCCAGATAGATACGAAAATACCAATTTTTCCTCTTTACAGTTTAGCCGCTAGCATTGTTCACAGACGGACGGACGGAAGTTTGCCATAAACTATTTTTTCAGTATCAAGGACCCACAAAACTTGGATTCTAACTATGCAATGTATTATATTTACTACATAAAAGAGAACGTCGTATCCATTGTTTTCGGAATGAGGGACCTACAATACGCGCTTTTCTATGCAAAAACCGCAGTTTTCCGCTGCAGCATTACCATACTTTCTCTTTAGTATGTATAGTAAGTAGTATGGAAAAAGTAGTAAAAGATGAAAAGTGGAGAAAAAGAGAATCAAAGAAAAATAAGAAGGAGGAGGCAGAGAACTGGAGTTGGAACTCAGCCTTCCATCTCAGCGAGGAGTCGCCCTCATAGGAGCCAGCTGAGGCTGTGAGTGCAGCCCTGCTCTATGCCTAATGCTGGGACAGTCTCGGAGCGATCGTAAGAGTCTATCTGCCTTCATGTTGCGGATCTGGGAAGTTTCCCATCTCGTACGAGCCACAGTGATTCAACCAACCGAGCTGTCACTGATGCCTTGGGGAGTACGGACTGGAAGCCATAACTGCCGAAAGACTTCTACGTTCCTCCATTCTTCACTTTTTCAGAGTTCTGTATTCATAGATTTACTTTTTCAGGTGTTCATTTCAATATATTTCGTATGGAGAATATTATTTTATTCAATAAATTGTGTAGTGATAATGATATTGTGTATGAATTGTATAGTGATATTCATTAAAAGACCTTTACGCAAAAATATATTTTACGGTAAATTTTTTCCGTTATTTATTTCTGCTAATTCAATTGTTTTCCTAAAAATGTATAATAAAGCACAATAAAATTTTGCATGTATATTTTGCTTACATTTCTAATTAACATGTTAAACCTCCAGACGCAACCGTCTATGCACATTATAAATAGCACAGTGAAAAGTTGATACAAAAAGATAAATCTTTCTATCATAGGTTCATGGAACGTACGCTGTGTTAGAATAACACCAGAATAAGCCACAAAATAAAATAAATGTAATTTGAGGTAGTTATTTTTATTTGGCCCTTTTGGTGACTGATTACTTCGTGTTTCCGGACTCATCAACTGCTATGTTCATTAGTTCCAAAAGTGTAATGCATGTTAAACCGTGGGAAGTGGTTGTGTTCCTTTCCTGCCAGCAAATGAGATCTAGCGCCGACCTACACGTCGGCAGGCGAGGGTTTCCTCCCCACGTATCTTCCCTATACGAGCACCGTCCCAACCGGGTCAAGCTCTAAGCTCTTGGTTGGTTTCCCGACATTTGTGGTAGTGTAGGGCATGCAAGTGTGAGTGAGTGTGTATGAAAGGGCTGAGAATGGAGCAAGAGAACGAAGGAAAGATGGTGTACGTTCCATGGCCTGTTAATTAGGATTCTGCTCCGGCATTCGCTTGATCGGAGAAACCACGGAAAACTCAACCGATCACAGCAGCCAGCTGCTAGAATTCTCCTCCAGACTGCAGCTGAATTGTCCTAGCGGTGCCTCCGTCGGGACCGGAAACCTCTGCATCCGCGTGGAGCGGTGTGCGGCCCCTTGAGATCGGGGGAATTGCAGAAGAAGAGCAGCGCTCCTGCCAGAGACCCCTGGTGCAGAACGCCAGTCAGGATGAGTCGGCGCCTGGGACGCTAACTGTGTTGTGATTGGCGCCTCCGACCCCGCTCACCCACGCCCTCCTCCTCCATAGCTGGCGGCAACGCTCGCTCGCGATTTTACGGCGACGACGGTCAGTGCCAATGCACTCACGTCGCTAAAAATACTTTGTTTTTACACAAAAGTATGAAAGAAAACAATAAAGAAGAATGGAAAATTGAAATTATATTACGCAGCAATAAACATTCAGATGCCCATTCTTTACTACACTAGTAACACCGTAAAGCAGAGAGATCGAAAGTGTTCCAAGGAAGCTCTCTCGACTTGTCTGTAATGGGTGAAAATGAGGTGTGTAAGTACAAGTGTGTGTTCATGTGAGTTTGTGCGTGGTACTTTATATCTATGTAAATGTAAATGTAATTGTGAGGTGGGAAAAATGAAGTCACCAGAATTGGTGTACGAGGTTTTCTATAAAAGCAAGCTTTTTTATAAATTGAAATATCCACGTTTAAGCAAGTCTTCTAACATTCCAGCTAGTTTGCGGCGAGATTATGTGAACAACGGCGAAGAGAGGACCGCGATAAAGAGGAAAGAAAGGATAAAAGATTACCAAAAGTATTCTCAGATGTCGAAAAAGAAAATGAGTAGATTTAGTTGAATTGGAAGCTACTTGTGTTATATGAATGAAAAAAAAAATTGTTTACGAAATTTCCAGTATTGAGAAAGAGTTATGACTGATTTTCAGTGTTGTAACGTACCGAAACATTATACAGAAAAAAATTGCACGTCTTCATCGTGATTATGTTGAACATATGAAAAATATATTAATTAGTTTTCTACAAGAAGTAATACAAATTGAACAAACAAACAATAAATCAAATTACTTTACATCAACTTTACCCTTCCCATTGAAGGTGTTTCTCTTTCTTCCATAAATGAAATAATTCTACAATGTTTCAATCATCAGAAAGCCCGCATGACTTAACTTTCTTATAGACTACACTGTTTTCTCAGATCACGCACGCTCCTCTATCGTATCATCAAACCTCCAGGTCCTAGGTTCGAGTCCTCACGGCGGCAGGATTTTCGACACTAGTTTTTCAGCTAGGTCGAATTCAGTCGCTGTCTGGAGGAGAATTCTAGCGGCCGTCTGCTCTGATCGGTAGTTTTCCGTGGTTTCTCCGATCAACACTAGGCGAATGCCGGAGCAGTACCCTGCTAAACAGTCCACGGACCGCGCGCGATCTGTCCTTCCTCTTCCTTGTCCTATCCTCTCCACTTACACACACATACACTTGCACTAAACTACCACATATTCCGGGAGATCGGTGGGGAGCTTAGAGCTTGTCCCGGCGGTGCCCCGCTGGTGGGAGGGTCCTGGTTAGGGGGAAACCCCACAAGCTGACGGTAGGTCGGCGCCGGATTTCGCCATCCAGCGGGGGAAGATCACCGCCTTCTTCCGCGAAATAAATACATGCACTACACTAATGGTAATAATGACCAAAGCAGTTGACGCGCCCGGAAACATGAAAAAATCAATCAATCAAATCTCCAGCGTCAAATTCCATCAAGTCGCACGCGTCCGCGGAGAGGGTCACGGTTGCGGTCTCAGCTGTTTCGGAGGCATCATGTCGGAGGCGTCCACTGTCACGGATGAACGATTTCTTCCGTAGAAGTGCAAAGCTTAAGATCCACTTTCCCGGTTCTTCGGTAGCCGTGATCGTCTAGTGGTTAGGACCTTGCGTTGTGGCCGCAATAACCCAGGTTCGAATCCTGGTCACGGCAGTGGAAACACTGTCACGGCGAAGAACATTTTTACTGCATGTGTGACGTACCGAAATATTATACTGAATATTTGACCTACTTTATCTCAATACATAATTATCCATATACATTTTTGCTAGCCCATTACGTCCGTAAGTGTAGTGCATTATTTCACCTCGGGGTGGCATTCATCCGCCCTACCTGTGTGATGAGATCCAGCACCAATTTGCCATCGGCTATACCCAACCAGGCAATCGGCTTTCTCCAACCAGGTATCTCCCACCTGGGGGAACCGTCCCGGCCGGGAAAAACTTTAAGCACTTGAATGGATTCCCGGCAAGTATGGTTGTGTAGTGCATGTTAGTGAAAATAAGAGGTGATGATTAGTCAAGGAAAAGGATGGAAATATTGTGGTCGGTCAGTGGCCCGTTTATGAGGATACTGCTTCAACATTTGCCCGGTGTTGATCGGTGACACCACGGAAAACTACCGATCAGAGCAGCCGGAGCTGGAATTCTTCTCCAGAAAGCGACTGAACTCGATCAAACTAGGATCAAAAACTCTGCCACCGCCGGGACTCGAATCTATGATTCCTCGATCAGAGGCACGGCAGTGAGATTAGTTGATGCCCCCAAACACCTCTCCGGGTCTGTTCGGGACATGGTAGAAATATGGTTATTTCTACCATGGTTCGGGAAACATCGAGTTAGAGGCGTCCAGTGTCACAGATGAATGATTTCTTCTGTAGAAGTGCAAAGCTTAAGATCCACTTTCCCAGTTCTTCGGTAGCCGTGATCGTCTAGTGGTTAGGACCTTGCGTTGTGGCCGCAATAACCCAGGTTCGAATCCTGGTCACGGCAGTGGAAACGCTGTCACGGCGAAGGACATTTTTACTGCATGTGTGACGTACCGAAATATTAATACTGTCAATTTGCGCGGCTTTATCTCAATACACAACGTAGATCAATATTATTAATTTACAATTTCTGAGGGCGTAGATTAGTATATTTGAATGTGTCCATTCAGATGACATTGAACTTTTGTGTGAAAAGAATGCTCATTAATTGTTACTTGAAATTCCTCTATCTCATTAAAAAACTTAACGAATTCCTATGTTGAACAAAAAACTATTTGAATAGTTTTCTAGATGAAATAAAGAAAATTGAACACCAGAAAAAGAAATTAAATTATTGTAAATGGGATTTACCGATTCCATTACTGTCCTTTATCTTTCTTTCAAAAAACAAATAATACTGCCCTGTTCCAGTCATGAGAATGCATGCACGATTTATCTTCCTTTTCGGTTGCTCCCCTCTCGAGATCACGTACGCCTCTCCATTGCATCATCAAAACTCCAGCGCCAAATTCCATGAAAACGCAGGTGTTCGCGGAAAAGGTCATAATGTGATTTGGTTTTAATTGATTGATGATTCTGAGCGCGTAAACTAGAACATTAGTCCCGTAAGTATAGTCCTCGGAGGTGGCTTCAATCTTCCCCCGCCGTATAGTGAGATCTGGCGCCGATCCACCGTCGGATGGTGGGGTTTTCCACAACTACGATTCTCCCACCAGCGAGGCACAGCCCCAGCAGGGACAAGATGTAAGCCCCCGACCGGATTCCCGGCATATGTGGTAGTATATTGCATGTAATGGTGTGTGTAACTAAGGGGTGAGGATAGCACAAGGAAGAGGAGGGAAAGCTCGACGTCGGTCCGTTGGTGTTCGTTCGTGTACATTAACGGCATTCGCCTGGTACTGATCGGAGAAACTACGGAAAGCTACCGAACAGAGCAGCCAGCCGCAAGAATTCACCACCAGAAAGCGACTGAACTCGACCAAGCTATTTAGCTAGTGTCCATTGGTTGACTTGAGTGTTAGCGATTCTGAAGGCGCCAACTGCTATTATCATTAGCCCCGTAAGTGTATTCCATGTTTTCCCTCGGGAGGTGGCAGTAATCTTCCCTGACTGGATGGACAGATGCGGTGCAGTCTACTGTGGGCTTTCGGGATTTTCGTCAACCTGGTATCTCCCATTAGCAGGACACCGCCCCAGCCGGAATCAGCTTTAAGCAACCGCCTGGTCTCCCGGCATATAGAGTAGTGCAGTTCATGTTAGTGCAATTGTGTGTAAGGGGTGGGGTAAGACAATGAAGAGGAAGGAATGATCGCTCTTTGGTAGGGTAGAGCTCCGGCATTCGCCTGGTGTTGTCTGAAAAAAGCACGGAATACTGCCGAACATACCAGCCAGCCGCTAGAATTCTCCTCCAGACAGCAACTGAATTTGTCATAAACAATTAGTATCAAAAACTCTGCCACAGTCGGGACTCGAAACCTAGAACCTCCTGGTCAGAGGCAATGCAGTGGCATCATTTGATGCCCTGAGGCACCTCTCTGTGTTGGTTGCTCGAGAGACATCGGGTGGAGGCGTTCATTGTCACGGTCGAACGATTTCTTCCGAAGAAGAAGTACAGTGCTGAAGACCCTCTTCTTCGGTTCTTCGGTAGCCGTGATCGTCTAGTGGTTAGGACCTTGCGTTGTGGCCGCAATAACCCAGGTTCGAATCCTGGTCACGGCAGTGGAAACACTGTCACGGCGAAGGACATTTTTATTTTTATTTTCGACATTTTTATTTTCCGGGTAACAATTTTTGGTGCAATGGAAGGATTACGTTCTCTATTTTACAAATTATTAAAAATTAACCGCGGATTCGCGCGGTTTTGCACGATATACAGCCAATTATGTACGAATGCGATTTACGGATTTTTTACATGAGTTTATGTACTTTTTAAATTTCCTCCAAATTTCGTTTTAGGGCATTCGGGCATCAACGTATTTACTCGAAGAAAGTTATTTAACTTGATGCAGCAACAAAAATTACAAGATATGAACGAAAAATTGGAATTTACAGAGTATTACTTGTTACGTAAAGAAAACTATTCTGACAAACAAATAAAGGAAATAATTCATAAATTTTCATATTTTAAATCTGATATGAAACGAAGGTTGTCTGCAGCACATAAGAAAGATGTGTTTGTTAAAAAAATTGTGACTGGCTCAATGGCACATTTGAAATACCTAAAGTAGTCAACCGCCCCGGCAGACCAAATAAAAGATTTGAAGATTTGAGTGAGAGAAGCAAGAGAAGAACGGAAGATTTACGACATACGACAGATTCAGAAATACTAACTTATGCTACCCGGGTGACATTAGGTGTTACAGGAAAGAGAGACGCTTCTAAAATTGTCAAATCACATGTTCTCCTAAACGAGCTGGGAAATACAAGAAAGCATATTCTGTTAGTTTAGAGGATAGGAAAACACAACTAACGACACTCAGTGCACTAACTCTGTTTGTTGAAGCTGATCTGTCAAGGAGGCAATACGAAATAATTAGAAACAATAATAGGAAACTATATCCTGGTTATAGTATACTTCAGAAGGCAAAAATTGATTGTTATCCTGATAAGGAATCGTATCATGTGACTGGAAATTGTGCTGCAATCGATTTACAAAATTTGCTTGATCATACTGTTAGTCGATTGTTGATGCATTTAGAAGAGGTTGTACAAACTTTAAGAAAAGAAGAATGTACCTCATTAATGTTAATTTGCAAGTGGGGCTGTGATGGTTCACAACAGGCTCAATATAAGCAGAAATTCCTGAATGATGCTGATTCTGATGCACATATATTTCAGAGTTCTTTTGTTCCACTTCGACTAATTTGTAGCACAAATAATAAGTTGATCTGGCAAAATCCAAAACGATCTTCGCCACGTTATTGCCGTCCTATCAGAATAAGATTTGTGAAAGAATCCACGGACATAACAAATGAAGAAATTCACCATGTGCAAAACTCAATAAATTTGCTGCAAGACACGAAAGTGACATTGGCAGACAAATTGTTCTCAGTCAAACACACTCTAATGCTCACCATGATCGATGCTTAAGTATGTAATGCTGCTACTCAAACAACTTCCACAATGAGATGTTATATTTGTGGTTCAACAAGTAAAGATTTCAACAATTTATGTCAAAATACAAGTTAAACCAGAAACATTGAAATTTGGATTATCGATCTTACATGCTAGAATTCGCCTATTTGAAAGTTTATTACATCTTTCATATAAACTCCCTGTTAAAAAATGACAGATGAGATCAGACAATGAAAAAGCACTAGTGAAGCAGAGAAAGCTACAAATCCAAGAGAACTTGAAAAATAAAATGTGTTTAATTGTAGATGTACCTAAGCATTTGGGCAATACCAATGACGGTAATACTAGTAGAAGGTTTTTCATGGACCCAGAACTAGCATCAGAAATTACCAGCATTGATTTCATACTAATATATCGCTTCAAAGTGATATTGGAAACCATATCTTCTGGACATAACATTAACATAGGAATATTTTCAGAATATACAATGGAGACGGCTAAGTTATATATTCAGTTATATCCATGGCATCCGATGACGCCAACAGTTCACAAGCTACTAGTACATGGTGCTATTGTGGTGGAGAATGCCCTTTTGCCAATGGGTTTACTTTCGGAAGAGGCTGCTGAAGCTCGTAATAAACATTTTCGCCTTTACCGTCAAAATCACGCAAGAAAATTTTCCAGGGTATCTTGCAACCTAGACGTGCTTAACAGACTACTATTAAGTTCTGATCCTCTCATTACTGGTATGAGGCCAATACCTCCAAAAATCAAGAGGCCTTTTCTAAAGGAAACCTCAGAAAAGTTACTTCCAGCTGAAACTACATATCTGTATCCAGATGCTACTCATGCTGAAGATAATGAATCTTCAGAACTACAATTATCTTCGGACGAAGAACCATACCTGTTATAAACATCTTTTCTATCACTATTTTGCAATATTTTGTGTTCTACGTGAAACTCAAATTTTAGCAACAAAGCAATTAGTTGAATTATATTACTGTATATCACTGCATATTACCAAAGATCCAATAAAAGAATGTAGTTCCAGATTATTTCATTTTGAAATTTCTTTAGATTTGTGAGCTTTTCTTTATTATTTATTGTATTTTTGAAAATGTATTGTACTCTTTAAAGATTATTGTTTTTTCGTATTAATAAAAGTATTATATTATATTTTGTATTTAGTTCAGCCTAACATATGGTATCCCTGAAATGAGCTCTGTTCTTGGGGTTGTATTTATAAACAAATAAGGAGTTCAAAACTTATTTTTTCTTAATAAAATCTGTTTTATATCACATAAAAAGCCACGAATGAGAAAGGTGGCACATTCAGAAGCAATTAAACAGCGAAATTAATTTTGGCCGCCTAAATGGGCCAAATACCCCACCGTGTGACGGCCGGATACAGCCGGAACCCAGTTTACCGTCACGGCAACCTCCCCATACAATGCCTGGATAGGGGCCGCCCTGCCAGGTCAGAGCTCCTAGCTGTTCAGGCTAGTACCAGAGTCACGACAATGCGCCACTCATATGCGCTGGGAAAAAGTTCCCTCCTCTTTGCCCAGAGTATCTGGCCACAGCCACTACGAATCCGAGAGCCCAACTGGGGGCCACCGGGATTAAGGACCGAGCAGATCGGAACCCCCCTCCCGGCTTCCCATTGCGTACCGTCAGCTCACGACGTGGGAAACGCCGGTACCGAAGCAACCTGACGGGTGTTGACTTGTATCCCGCCGGACTTTAAAGTGGGATCCGGATTACTCCGAAAAGCATCCTTCGCCCGATCCTGCTCCAAGGCCGACGCGCCATTGGCCCAATTGGTGGGTGGCCGGTTGGCCGGTTGCCCGGCCACCAGGAGCTCAGCATTGCCATCTGCACCTTCAGTCTAACGACGTAAGCGGCGCCGCGAGACTCACGGTCCGGGTGGTCGTCTGCGATTCTCCACCAGAAGCCGCGACAACATCGGTCATCGCAACTCCCTCCCACTGCGGGGAAGATCGCGGTCTATCCGTGGCCCGTTGCTTAGGATACTGCTGCGGCATTTTCCTGGTGTTGATCAAAGAAACTGAATACTACCGATCAGAGCAGCCGGAGCTAGAATTCTACTCCAGAAATAGACCGATATCCATCAAACTAGGGTCAAAAATTCTGCCACCGCCGGGACTCGAACATAGGATTTCTCGATCAGAGCAACGGCAGTGAGATTAGTTGAAGCCCCCAAAAACCTCTCCGGGTCTGTTGTTCGGGACATGGTGGAAATATGGTTATTTCCACTATGGTTCGGGAGACATCGTGTCGGAGCCGTCAATTGTCATGGAAGAACGATTTCTATTGTAGAAGTGCAATGCTTAAGATCCACTATCTCGGTTCTTCTGTAGCCGTGATCAACTAGTGGTTAGGACCTTGCGTTGTGGCCGCAATAACCCAGGTTCGAATCCTGGTCACGGCAGTGGAAACACTGTCACGGCGAAGGACATTTTTACTGCATGTGTGACGCACCGAAATATTATACTGAAAATTTGACCTACTTTATCTCAATACATAATTATAAATGGAAAAGCATTGAGCATGAAATGATAGGAGTAGATATAAGAATCGACAATTTGCAGACAATAGATCTTATTGCATGTTATAGGCCACCAAATGGTAATTATTCCATTCTTGAGAATATTCTCGAACTGGCGGAAAATTTAAATAGAACCAATCCGATTATTATTGGCGGGGACTTAAATCTAAGTGACATTAATTGGCAGGGTGATCTATGCGATAGAAAAATACAGTTAATAATAAACTAGTTTGGGATGCAGGAATGACGCAAGTTGTTGATAAACCAACGCGTCAACATTCTATTTTAGATATTTTTCTTATTAGACCGATGGACATATTATACTACTGCGATGTTATTGAGGGAATAAGCGATCACAAGGCCGTAATTCTTGAAATAAATGCTACTATTCGCAGGGTAAATGATAAAATCGGTAATAGAATATGGCAATATCGTAAAGCTGACATACATGGGCTGCAGCATTTTCTAAAACTGAAATATGTGGATTTCGAAAAGTTAGGAGGGGGATTGGAAAACATATGGCAGAAATTCAAAGAAATCATTGAGGAAGCTCGGCAGTGTTTCGTTCCTTTCAAGTACACAAAAAAGAATTCAGATTCAGTGTATTATAACGCGGAAATTCGCAAATTGAAAAGAAAAATGAGAAAAGCGTATAATATTAGGCATCGCAGCGAGACACATTTACGTAAATTCCAACAAATTATGAAAGAAGTAGAAAATAAAAAGAAAACTGCGCAAGAATCTATCTTAAGTTAATTTTAGATGATAACGAAAATGCTTGGGCAAAGTTTTTTAACTTTGTACGCCACCGGCGAGGTAAACAGGAGGACACACCTCCTATAAGATGGCAAAATGTAGATATCGTAGACGAAGAGAAAGCCAATGTATTCAATAATTATTTCTGTTCTGTATACAAACAAAAAGCTAACCAAATTATCATAGGGCACAATGACGTGGATCATATATTCAAAATTGATCAAACGGAAGTACGTTCACATTTGAAAAATATGAAAAACTGTAAGTCTTGCGGTTCGGATGGTATTACAACTGACATGTTAAAGATAGCAGGGGAAACAATAATATCATATTTGGTCAGACTTTTCAATATATCAATCAACAACGAAAGTGTACCGGATGATTGGAAATCTGCCTTAATAGTGCCAATTTTCAAAAATGGACCAAAATGTGAAGTGCAAAATTATAGGCCAGTTAGTCTTACGTCAGTAGTCTGTAAATTGTTTGAAAAATTATTATCTAATTCGATTAGAAATCATTTGGATCAATCAGAATGGTTATTTCATGGACAGCA
>BLKR01012413.1:0-19885 GCA_011170035.1 Teleogryllus occipitalis
CGTGTAGTGAGCGTGTCCGTGAGCGTGTAGTGAGCATGTCCGTGAGCGTGTAGTGAGCGTGTCCGTGAGCGTGTAGTGAGCGTGTCCGTGAGCGTGTAATGAGCGTGTCCGTGAGCGTGTAGTGAGCGTGTAGTGAGCGTGTCCGTGAGCGTCTGGTGAGCGTGTTCGTGAGCGTGTAGTGAGCGTGTCCGTGAGCGTGTCCGTGAGCGTGTCCATGAGCGTGTCCGTGAGCGTGTAGTGAGCGTGTCCGTGAGCGTGTAGTGAGCGTATGGTGAGCGTATGGTGAGCGTATGGTGAGCGTATGGTGAGCGTATGGTGAGCGTATGGTGAGCGTATGGTGAGCGTAGGGTGAGCGTAGGGTGAGCGTAGGGTGAGCGTAGGGTGAGCGTGTCCGTGAGCGTGAGGTGAACGTCTCCGTGAAGAGGCCAGTAGTTGCATTTTCTTTCATCCCGATAACACAATTAGGCCCAATTAACGGAAGATCAAATTTGAAAATTATTTTCATCGGAGAGGGAGGTGTATGGTAAGGAGAATGAGAGGATCAGCACAACGTGAGCAGAGCGTGGGAAGAATGGCAAGCTTTTGTGTGGGTGAGTAGGTGATGTGAGATGGGACGGAGCGATATGGGCCTAACGGATAGTGTAGTGATGCAAATTAAAACGATTTCCAATTTACACTGAATAGTGTATTATATGAATACTGAAATAAATAATTACCCTTCCAATAGGTATTTTGATAAATAAACGTTCGGCGAACGTTGAAATTGTCAGTTTGTATAAATAAATAACCAAGAAATTTTAACATAGTTGTCCGTGTTACTTCTTTTAAGAAAAACATATTCGTGCTACAAACTATGAGCTAATAGGTTCCGTAAAAATCACTTCTCTAGGTGGTGAGATGTGTGAATCGATGGGTGGATGAAACTTTGAGAACAATTTACTCCTCAAGACTGAAATGATGGTTGGATTTGTCATACAAAGGATCGAGTTGGAAAATTTGTAAGCACGGGCGGACATTGCAAGCAGTTAGGTACATAGGAATGCGTAAGTGTTGTGAGGGCGTAAAGGTAAATGCAGAGTAATCACTAGACATCGAAAGTTTTGGGAAATGCCTATTTTATTCTAACAAACTTATTTAAAGGCTGATAATATATGTGCACGAATCATGACAAATGACGACATCTGACGAAGTTTTATGATGCTTATTTTTGCTTTTTTTTAGTATAAATGCCTCTTTTCGGGATAAATACCTTTTTAAGACTTTTTTTAATTTTATTTCTTATTTTTATTTACAATTTAAAGATATCAAAAAATTGGCGTTTGTCCAATGTGACCATTCATTACGAAATCTTCAATTCACGTCTTTGGATTTTAAAATACGAGAGAATTCCTAAAAGTATACCAACAGGTTTTTCTCCATTTCCGTATTTCACAAATACCACCCATGTTCTGAGAACATGCTTGACTATCAATATACTACATGATCGCAATATACCATATGATAGCACCAAAATTGTAAGTGGAAATAAATGTAAATTACCAGAAGGTTTCAGTGTTGCTAATGTTGGACTTCTAAAATATATGCCAGTCACATCATTAGATATTAAGACATCCTTCTCCGCATTCAAACTGTCTCCCAATCGCAATTTTGAAATTGTGATCCTTGAAATGTTACTCTTAATATGCAAATATTACTGGTTAACGAAAACTACAAAGAATAAAATGTAGAAGAAGAGTTGTAAATATGTAAATGTAGTTTTATTTTAAAATGCTCGTACTGGTTTCGTGGATTTGAAGTTTACAAAGTAATTTAGACAAAATATACACAATTGTTCATTTTATTGTGTATGTAACTTATGATAGTGCCTTTTTTCTCCTTATTCTTGACATTTTCAGTGCCTTTTTATGCGCCTAAAAGGCGACTTTTTAGTGCCTAAACATCCGACGTCTAGTAATCACATAGCGCGAACAAAGGAAGGGGGAAATTCAAAGGAAAATGGATGATGAGCATACCTCTGAATCAGCATCATCGAAGGGACGAAGAAAAGAGACAGTGAGTTAGCGATAGATCGCAAAACTATGTCAAAAGAAAAAAAAACTCAACGAACATTTGGTAAATCGACATGACCATTTAACAGTGGCATTTGTAAAGCTTAAAAAACTAGACCAGGATTGCGGGAGCTCTGGGGGCAGAAAGATTGGACGGCACGTGATTTTTTATGGCGGCAGTCATAAATAATTACCATTTCAATAAATATATTAATAAAAAATGTACAGCGAATGTTCAAAACATATCAGCTTTTATAAATAAATTTTAACACACAAAAAAAACTTGGTATGTAGGAATAGTATTATAGTTGGTAGTATATAGGAATAGTTGGTAGTATTATTTATGGAAATGTAATAGTTTTGTGGAAACGTTCTTTCAAAAAATCTCTGTTTAATGCCTCATTTAAACACGTGGAAATTATTGATATCTGCTTGTTATAGACTACACATACAACAAGCTCTCCGTAACCTATTGGGTCAACCACAACAGAGGAATACATTCGGAGGAATAATAGGTAACAACGTGAGGATTGAGACGTATCAAACTCCGATGACTACAGCGCCGCATTGCGAGCGCCGAGGGGACTAACAATGCGGTGGTGTTTGTGTCGGCAAAGCGGAGCAGAAGCGCCGCATGGTTCAAGCGGGATGAGCAGCGCATAATGGAGGCACTGGCAACGTGTGGCTTATGATGAGCACGGGAAGAACAGCGGGAGACGTCGATGGTGCAACGGTGGAGGCGCTTCGGGATTTTTGATTGATTGATTGATTTTTTCGGGTTTCCGGGCGTGTCAACTGCTTTAGTCATTAGTCCCGTTAGTGTAGTGCATGATTTTTTCTCGGGAGATGGCGGTGATCTTCCCCCGCTGGATGGCGAGATCCGGCGCCGACTTACCGTCGGCTAGTGGGGTTTTCCCCAACCAGGACTCTCCCACCAGCGGAGCACCGCCCCAGCCGGAACAAGCTCTGAGCTCCCGACCGGTTTCCCGGAGTATGTGGTAGTGTAGCGCATGTTAGTGTAAGTGTATGAGTAAGGGGAGAGGATAGGAGAAGGAAGAGGAAGGACAGATCGCGCGCGGTCCGTGGCCCGTTTGGTAGGGTACTGCTCCGGAATTCGCCTGGTGTTGATCGGAGAAACCACGGAAAACTACCGATCAGAGCAGCCGGACGCTAGAATTCTCCTCCAGACAGCGACTGAATTCGACCTAGCTGAAAAGCTAGTGTAGAAAATCCTGCCGCCGTGGGGAGTGGGAATCTAGGACCTCCCGGTCAGAGGCGCTGCAGTGACATCAGTTGATGCACTGAGCTACTGCTCCCGGTGGCGCTTTGGGAAGAAGGTTGTGGGATCATGTCGTACTGGAGAGATAGAGATGAGGTCACGATCCATTGTCAACCAATGGAAAGAAATGAAAAGTTTATTTAATTAAAACAAACTGTTCCACTTCAAATTTCAGATATATTTATTTAATCTTGTACTTCATTGTGATTAAATTTATTTACATTGTAATTTTGTGTGACGCGCCGTTTCGGCTAAACGTCAGACGTCTCGTTTACAAATGCACATTTAAAAAGAAATTTACTACATTTTGATATAAATATATTGTTTGTATATTCTTTGTTACTGTTTGTTTTAATTAATAAGAATAGACATTCATAAAAGTAGAAAGAGAAAATTTTATTTACAAAATGTCTTCACATATCCATTTCTTTCTATTTTTAACACTTCTTATTCCTACACAGTCTTATTCCCGAGTATGGCTCGATTTAAACGTTTAATTCCAGTGGACTTGAGTATAACTCAGGTATCATTCAATATGCCAATTTTTGCATCCTAAAACAGGCAATGCTAGGTCTTGGGTACGTGGAAAACATCGCCAATTTACATTGGGCTCTATCTCCCATATCTACTCCATGTGGAATGTAACCTTCATTTGACATGGAAAAGGAAAATGGTCATAAGATTAGAGGACGTTAGCGACCTCTACATGAGTATGAATTAAATATAGTTCGACTGTTTGGGTGGTTTGCTGGGGAAGGTTCCAACTTAGAAAATCGAAGGAAATGAGTTGCTAATGTGTTAAGGTTTTATGAGACTTCTTAGTATAAGAAGAGTATAATCGTGTTACAACCTGTGAACCAATAGCTTCTGTAAAACTCGCCACTGTAGATAGATGGAATAGTTAAGGAGATGAAACTTTGAGATCAGTTTGCTCCAGAAGACAGAAATGCTAGTTGGAATTTTTTCATTGAAAGGGTCGACTGGGAAAAATTATAAGCACAGGTGGACATTACAAGTAGATAGATACAAGAGAATGCGGAAGTGTTGTAAAGGGCGTACAGGCTTATGCAGAGTGATCGGATATACGAGAGAAAAAGAGAAGGTATTTCAAGGTAAGCAGGGTCGGGAGCGAGACCTGAAGCCGTGTCTGTGAGTTTGTGGTGACCGCCTCCGTGACCGCCTCCGTGACCGCCTCCGTGACCGCCTCCGTGACCGCCTCCGTGACCGCCTCCGTGACCGCCTCCGTGACCGCCTCCGTGACCGTCTCCGTGACCGTCTCCGTGACCGTCTCCGTGACCGTCTCCGTGACCGCCTCCGTGACCGCCTCCGTGACCGTCTCCGCGACCGTCTCCGTGACCGTCTCCGCGACCGTCTCCGTGACCGTCTTCGTGACCGTCTCCGTGACCGTCTCCGTGACCGCCTCCGTGAGTGCCTCCGGGAGCGTGAGTGGGGAGCTGGGCGGACAGTGAGGAGCGGGGCGTGCCCTAGGCGGTGAGCGAGGGCGGCAGGGAGCGTGGGTGCACATCGTGTCTGCTGATCCCGGCGCGCTGGCTGTGGCGGGCGGGCGGCGTGGCGGGCGCCGGCGGCGGCGCTGATGAATGCGAGGCGTGGCGTGGCGGGCGCCGCCGCGGCGTCGCGGCGCCGCAAATGAGGTGCTGCGTGCGCAGAGCGGCGTGGCGCGTGCAGCCCCCCCCCGCCCCCTCCGCCCCGCGCTCCCTTCCTCGTCCTTCACAACGCAATTAGAAGCACAATGGCGATTACGGCAACCTGCGAATGATGGCTGAGCCATACGCTTGCTTGCCTTGCATTGCATTCAACCTACTTAGCACAATGCATCTCTCTCCACTACAATGAGATACTGTTCAATGAGAAATGTCCACACAATTACCCATACATCCATCACGCTTAGAGAATGAAATTTCTCTTGGAATGTGGACGGTAAATGATTTGCAAATTCATGTATTATTTACATTATTACGGAAAGGCAAGAAACCTCATAAAATGTTTCATTTGAAATTTAAATGAAACGTTGGAACTAAAGTAACACATTGCGTAGGTAGCCTCTAATGGATTTCTTTATTTTACGAAATATGAGAATTTGAATATTATTTTGAATTTCATTTTAGGCAATGAATTACCAATTTTGACGATGAAAAGCGAACGTATGATGTAGAGATGCATGTCCATTGTAATTGCTAGGAATGTACACACTTGGTTAAATGACGTTAATGTTGATATCACACATGTTTACATGCTTCATGTATGAACAGTCAAGGAGTATCATGGTGGATCATTGTATTGAAAACTAGCAAACAAGGAATAAATATATTACAGAATATAGAAAATTAGAAATCAAATTTGTGAATAAATGGCATGAATTTTGTTGAAATATTAAATTATTTATACTACATAAAGTTAGAGTCAATTTTTGTCCATTAATAAACTATATTTTTCCTGTTCCTGGTTTCCTGTTCGATATCCCTCTATGGGCTCTCGCCGACCAGCGGGTATCCAGCCTCTCGGCTATAGGATAATGGGTTTGTGTGGTTAGCACAAAGATGTCCCTTCACCGTGTGTACTGGTCTTCATAACGTTAAATTGGGCTTTATCATCGTCACACAGTAATAGATACTGAGACCTTTGTAAGAAAAACGCACAGGTATAATTTGCCTCAGTCGGGAATCTAACCCAGGGCCGTGCCATGGAGAGCCACCACGCTAACTAACCAACCATCAAGTGATGCACATTTTACTGCATTGAACCAAGGCATTATTTTACTACATATACTTATTAACGAAATATTTAGCAGTTAACCAGTTTTGTTATTTTGGTGCCACAGTTATCACATAAGAATTTTGTTGATTAAATCTTTGTGTAGTTTCGAACTCAATTTTAACTTATCTATCCCATGTTCGTAGTAATTTTTGTACTTTTTGTAATATTTTGTAATTACTTGTACACTGTAATTCAATAAATGCATGATTGTTTCAATTGTGACTATAAATCATGTTTGACGTAAAAGTACGAATTCTCTGATGGCTCAATTTTAAACATTCGCCAGCACCATTTTCTGCTTGACGTCCATATTTATTGCCCGACAAAAGAATATTCTTCAGCAAAGCGTAAAATGCGCACTACTGCTTACTGCAGATTTTGATTGAAGTACTGCTTCATTTATTCCACACATGTTTACTGTCACTCCAAATACCGTATTCAAATAGCAAAGAGAACCGTATAATCTCCTTAACTCCTATTCTCATTGACGAAATTCGGATAATTAATGGCAGCTCGCGTTGCACTCAACTTGTCCCCGGTCCCGGTGACAGTAAATGAGCCTTTCGCTGATGAATCGATCGCACAGAACGGAACTACTGGTACAGTTATTTTAAGTTTTGCGCACCTAGACCCTCATGCAATTTTATAAACAGAAAAATATTTTGAATTGTGTAGTCTACACAAAAGAAGGTATATGTGATACAGCCTAAATTAAATATTAATTATTTCTAGCTTGTACTTAACACGCATATATTTGAAGAAAAGGGCAAACGTTTGGAAATAACATAAAAGATTTCAGCGTTTTTTGCAAATACAGCAGAATAAATATAAGAAACTTTAAGCTTTTTATAATACTATTATAAGTGTATTTTTATTTATGATTTTATTTTTTATATGGATAACTTACATGACTGAAATTCATCTGTCTACTAGTTATAGGGCATGAGTAATAATTATTTTTTATGAAAATTTTCAAGACTTAAATCTGTTAGTTGTGTCTCTTGGGATGAAGAAAGTGTACTCTTAGAAATGTAGTCAGTATACATTCGTTGGATGTTGAGAATATTATACATTTTTACTGCGTACTATTATAATTCTACGTTTTATTAATTAAAATCAGAGCATTTCAATAAGGCACAATGGGAAAATTGTGATTATGATGGACAAGTTTGCGCCACCAGTTCCGATGTTTTTTAATCGCAAAAACCGTGAAATTGTATTTTTGTTCTCGGGGGTTGTTGTCAGACCCAAAGAATTGACACATGTTTTTCTATCTACGTCGACCTGCTGATTTAGAATGTGAAGCCATAATTGCGACATTACCCTCCAGATTTTTTTAATTTGCAAACAATCACCGTGAATTTGTAAGTTGTAAATTTTGCGGTTTTTCGCGATTTAAAAAACGGTAAGGTGGTGGCGCAATTCTGACTTCTGATTTTACGATTTGATATACATAGAGAAATGTATATCAAGTCTTCGATCTAACAATTTTTCGCTCCTATAGAGTATAATCCTCAAGACACCAAAATTTATTATTCGCCTCGGTTTTTCGCGATCTGAAAGAACTGGAGGCTTGTGGCGCAATTATATTTTCACATTCTGATTCATCGACTGACATACAGAAACATGTGTCAAGTGTTTGAGTGTGACAACAACTCCGAAAAAAAATATTTGGTGTTCTTGTGCGATTTTGAGAAAAAAACTGTAGGGTGATAGCGCAATTCTGGTTTCGGATTTGTGACGAACCAACCCAGGATCGGCTGGTCGCACAAAACATACGCTTTCGGGGAATCATTGACTGTAACATAGGAGAAATACGTGAAGGGTCTTCCCCAAATTGGACACTAACGAAGAACTTACGGATCTCCCACGGTAGACGTGACAAATGGGAAGGGCAACTACAGACGAGTGCAAGTGGAACCCAGAAAGACGGACAGGAAGAGGTTGATGTGGTCTGAAAGGAGACGGACCTGTCCGAGGAGATGTCTGGGGCTGTCGGCTGGATAAAATCCCTGAAAATAATTGTTCAGGACATATTTAAAAAACATACTATCAGAGAGCTTCAACTATGCGTTCTTGCACGGACGCGAGGACAATACGCAAACGCTATGCGTACGAAATTACGTTGGGCGTTAATGGGTCCACCTGCTTTGCTTGCAGATACTCAACCATGAACCCCTTTCCTTATACCATAGAACCAGTTCAGATGAACAATCCAAGCTGTTACATGTGTTACTGATGTAATCGAGGCTTCTTCCTTGCGTTAAAGTGAATTCAGCTGGCAAACTTTTGGTTTGGACTATTGTTTACGGGGAAATCTGTTTTTAGTTATCCCGAAATCGGCCAAACTAACATTAACGCTGGTAGGCGTCCCAAAAACTTTACATTATATACTCATCACGATTGACTTTACAATTTCTGAGCCAAGAAATTGAACAGGTATCAGGAATTCTGTAAAGAGCATTTATTGCATTTTGTAAGTCACATTTGAAAAAAGTACCAAAACATTGATATTAAAACCAATAGAACTCAGCAAAAATGCTATAAAAATGACGGTTCAATCCCTGTAAAGCAGTTATGCTGGTCAGTGGAAATAAAAAAATGACGGAAATGTATAAAAAATGACAGTCAAAATCGACGAAAAATGCAAACAAAAGGTCATATAAAATGGGTCATTTCCTTTGGTCATAACATAAAATTAACGTAGCTACTGAAAGTCATTATTTTAAAGTGAAGGAGGGAAAATGAAATTTCAAGAAAATCCGCCCCCTCGTCATTACGTTTACGTGAGGCCTCCGCCGTCACTGCCGCTTCATCGAATGAGCAAACTCACGTCGCCCCCGCGCCCCGCCCCCTCGCGACCCGCCTCCTCGCGCCCCGCCCCGTCGCGCCCCGCCCCCTCCCGACCCGCCCCATCGCGACCCGCCCCCTCGCGACCCACCCCATCGCGACCCACCCCATCGCGCCCCCGCTTCGGCCCTCATGCTCTGTTCCTCCGGTCCGCCACCGTACACCGGCCCTGCACTTCACGCCCCCGCGCTCCGCCCCCGCGCCCACCCCACCCCTTCGCAAGCGACAGTCGCGCACCAGGGCGGAGAGTTGCGAAAACGCCCCGCGTTGCCGCAATGAAGAGGCATCAGAAAAGCGTTTGGCGCGCGCGTAGCTCGCGCTCTCTAACTTATACGTCGCCCGCGAAGCGCATTCAGCGCCGCGCAAGCACCACTTATGAGCAGCGAAAGCCTCCAGGCCGCGCGCCTGGCGCGGCGGCGTTGATGTCTCCGTAGACGACTGGCGGCTGTGATTCCGGCTGCACGACCCCAGTTGAGTGCTGAATGTGGCGGCGCTCGCTCAGTAGAACATTACTACTCGCGCTACATTTCTTGAACGATGACCTTGCTTCCCCCTCCGTTGAGCAAGAAACAGTTGAAGGCGAAAGCTCGCAGCGAGCACTGATGACAACATTCCAAGCATTAAATCTTCGTTGGCGCGAAACAAGCGAGTTGCTTTCATAGTCGAGAACTTCTGTTCAGCTTTATTACCATTATCTAATAGAAATGGCTGAGGCAGGTCCAGGTGCTTCAAGGGAGGCACCTAAAACTCCTATCTACTGTCCCGACTGTTGCCTACTCACAAGGGAATGCTAAACTTTGTCATATCGAAACCGTACCTCATTATATTTCTACTTAAAGTTCGAGTCAAAACAAGGGTAGATGCCATATTTTAGCTTTCAAATTCTCCTGGAAGCATTAAAAAAAATTAACTTACGTGTTTTTGGCCATGTTTTTCCTCTCCAAATAGGTCAATGTAGTACATCCCTGGAACACGATACGTCTCAAGGTCGGCCGCGCGGCAGTGCACCCCAGCCGCCACGTGCATCGCTCCGAGGGCAGGAAACGAGTGCTTCGTCGCCTCAGCCAGAGCGTTTGCAGATGCTTGCGGTGGTGTCTTGCGAATGAACACGACAGTATTTTCCACATCACATTCATTTGAAAACTAAAATTTCATTAATTCTGTTTCACCAAAGTGCGCATACTCCAAACCACTTTCAATCGTCATTTCGTTTTGATATTTTCATCATCGCACATTTTCGATAAAGTCGAGGATATCAATTGTTTCTACTGCAACAGTTTCTTCCCTTGAATGTTTATCCAAAATATTCACAATAGTGTCGTACATTAAGTAATGTTCACGATTAATTGATGAAGCAGGCAATTTCCTATCTTCATACACTTGCAAGACGCAAAACGTTCACAGGGTTCCACACAGCACTAAAGTTAATCACACACTCACTGCGGCCGTTCCAAAGAAAAGTCTCCCAATCACTTCTGCATTTGGGTATTTCGCGCTATACTGGCGAACACATTTCAGTCGTCTGCAAAGAGGAGGGGGACCCCGACCCCCAACGCTCGGTCTACGGTGGCGAGCAGAGCCGAGCCGAGGCGAGGCGAAACGAGGCGAGGTGAGGCGCGGCGCGGAGGCCGTTGTATCACACAGCGCTGACGAATCCGTCCCAAGTATTGCCCAGTACTTCGACTGGTGAGCCAAACGAAAAATCATTAGTTTCAGATTTATTTAGAAAATGCTTCCAGACAAATTTTGCAGCTAAAACTTTATGAACAGCCTTTAAATAATATTTACTTGAAGTGAAAAAAATCAGGTGCGCTTTCCACATGACAAAGCACCGCTACGAAAAGCTTTCTCTTTCGTTGCCGACCGCCGATCTGGACACACCGGAATTGTTCGTGCTGGACGGAGAGGAGAATTCACCGTATTTCGACGATAAGAAGCTTGAAAAAGGTAATTCGTCTCATCATATTAAAATAACGATACCATATATGAGAGAATTGAGAACTTTAAATCATGAATATTCTGATAAATTCACGTGAACGCATTACGTAGAAATATACTATTTTTCTATTAACGAGGAAATAATATATTTCAACGTTCAAGAACGTATACTGAAGTAGAAAGCATGTAAGGAAAGGTTTCTATTTCCAGATTTTTTTGTTTTTCGTCTTTTCTTACTACATAAGAAATTCATTACGCGGAGATATTGCAGTCAGATTGTACAAAATTCGAAGGACTGTGGTAGCGATTCACCAGAGCTCGTGTTCGCCGAAGCAAGGGGTTGCCACGACCTTGAAAGGATCTGACTCGCCGTCGCCGCTCCAAGCTGTGGAAATATTTCTTTGAGACGACGTGTTGTGAGTTATAAAACTTCACTAGAAATTCTCAAAAAAAAAACTGTTTAAAGAAGCGAGAATTATTCTACAGAGATAGAATTCACCTCACTTACAGACGTAGATAGTCGAGTAATTATATTAAAATCATTTAAACGTAATCTCTTACAATATTGCAGTCGTAAAAAGAAGCCAGATAGCTAATTCCTGTAAAAAATTGTAAAAACCTATTTATTTCCTTTTCTATTATCGATAATATTTGTTCTTTTAGTGTGAGTTTTCAATTTATTGTTTAATCTTTTCTTTTTCAAATTGTTCAAAACCAATAATTAGAAAAAGAGTTATTATTGATTGTACGTTCATTTCATAACAATATTTTTTTGCTGGTTAAATTGTATAAGGTAATAATCTACGTGAAAGTGAAACAACGTCTTGTTTATATTTCATCCACTATTCAAGTGACAATTTCTTTGAAGGTGTATGTAAAGGGTATTTTGGTATGAAATTCTTTTTCAGTATTTTGTGTATCCATGTATTATTGTCTTGTGAAAAGGTATTTTATTGTGTTTTTTTTTGTTAAGTGAAGGGTAATCTAATTTTATGTAAAGTGTTTATGCAAGTGTTAAAACGCAACTACAGCTGTTAGGTAATCACGTAATGGCTTAAGGTAGAGCAAGTGATAGAATTTTTCAATGCAATGTGTAAATGCTAGATTAGAATTGTATTCAAATATTTAACGGAATATATATCTAGAACTCTGTTCATAGTTAAACGATTAACTTGCCTATGTTTCTTTTATTACTAAAGCAGGTTAAAAGACGAACCCACCCCTGTAGGGCAGTTAGGACATATAAAACCATTCCTAATTTTTGGTGTGACTTTGTCATAACAAGTCACAGGTCAAGTAATACTACTAGGTTACTTGAGTGACCCGTTGTAGGCTTTTTAGAGAATAGTGAAAAGGTAGAGTGGACACAAGTTATACCTGACAACACGTTTTCCTTAATAATAAGAAGGTATCTACCTCAGTAGCGACCTTATTAACTCACTTCATATCTTCAAAATACTCAATCATGAACTTTAATTGTATAAACAAATTTGGACATTGAGCTCTAAATCATGATACATGGAATACTACGTTTCTCAATAAGCGTCGGTGCTAGAGATATACTTGTAATTTTTCTTATTTTATAGGCATAAGAGGAATACGAATTTAATAGCCGTAGGCATAAATATAACTAAGAATAATAATCATATTTTGTAGTAATTGTTATATAAGGTTAGGATGTATTTTATTGTCACTTGCTTGTTTGATTTTCACAGCTATTTAATTCTGCAGTAGTTTACCTAAATGCTTTATAATTTCGTGACGATTTTTTTTAAACTCTGAATTTTGTAAAGAGTTTAGAAAAAACATGTCTGCCATACATCTTGCCCAAAAAGTTTGCACGCTAATACTTACATTTTTTCTCTCATCGCCCTCTCTGTATTCCTTCGCATTTACTCACGTTCATATAGACCAAGATATTCATTAAGAGAAGTTGCTTGAGAGTAACACCAGTAACTGTCGGTGGGTAGCGAATTATGTAGGGCGGCATCTGATCTGAACAATCGGAAGATTTTTTCCCCTTCACAACTTTTGTTGCACGATAGTATAATACCAATATGAAGTGTCATACTCTACGATCGGTAAGCAAGTAAGGAGATTTTAATACACGAGTTGATTTTCACGTTTATAACGGAAGTTACATTTGTTTACGAAAAAAGTTTTTTTTTTCAAAAATATTTGCAGAAAACAAAACGGTAGTTTATGAAATGTGATTAGATAGTTGATATTCTTGTTAGGTTAACAGGCGCAGTTTCTGATGAAAGAAACCGTAATAAAAACGTACTGCTCCCATCCATCTCCATAGTACCCCTAGCATTCATTTGGCTTTCATTGTCTAGGATGCCCCAGCAACTGCAGGCGATGCAATACAACACGATACGGCCCATTTTACGCTTAGCTGACGTCGTGAGAATTCAGTCCCACAAACACCAACGTGGACTCCCGTGGACTCTTGAAACTCAGTTTCAAATATCTATATATTTAAAAAAATAAGGTATTCTGCCATGGCTTCGTTTAGAGTTTCTACTGAACCGATTGTAGTATTTTTCCTTTAAATGAAAGAATGTGATCGCTAGATGTGTTATCGGATATTGTTTGTGTTGATTCACCAACATTTACGGTGCAAATTATTTAATTAAATCATTCTTTATTAGTATGCTTATCAATAGTCAATTGTTTTCTTCCAAAGGGTGGCTGTTTCAAAATGTATTATATGAAACATGTGAGTGCACGCTGCTTCATGATGGCGCTGCTTGATGTTTTGTTTTGATTGTTGAGAATTGTTTACAATTCGTCAAGGTTTTGAGTGAAATAATTGCATTGTAGCGTTGACTCTTCGCATGTATTTGCTTTTGGGAAGTATTTTGTAGAGAACATTCGACAGTGGGTTTTGCTCGGTTGTACTGAAGTAGTGAAGTTGTTCACAGGTGTTCACAGGTTATGTCGAATTCCGAATCGTTGTCCACGCGCCCCAAAAGACGCAAATATACATTAAGTGGACGCAGGGAAAGAGAAAGTCAACGTATGTGTCGTGTAAGTGAGGTCATTACGTTTTCTGTTGGGTCGTTGTCTATGAAATGTCAGTTTTGTTTTGCTTTGTACTTCCTACGTGAGAGAAATTCTGCAAACGAGTTTACTCTGCATTGCTTAAATGGGAAAATAAGTTTGCCTTCGAGCAATATGCCAGAAGAAATCAAAGTTGTTTATAGGAGATTATGACACATAAAAAACTTTAGAAATAATATCCTTCAGTATAATAGTGCTCTTTCTTTTGTGTCTTTTCGTGCCGATATTGCATTGCCACCTGGTCATTGGCCATACGTGTTCAAAATTTTGGGAACTCCACAACACAATATCTTCGTTATACCCTGAAGATCCAAACAATGCAACATATTGTGAACATTAGTCTGGGCACAGTATTTTACATTTATCTCAGATCTCACCCTCAAATTTTGACGGGTTCTCACTAGTTACAATATTAAATTGTATTTCAAGTAAAGAGCATTGAAACTTACAATAAATAATGACTAAAGATAAAGAATATATTTGTTTAATAAGTTATTTAATAAGGGAATATCATGTGGTTAGGAATGGAGGAGTAAAATTAAGCATACTTTTAATTTAACAAATTTATTTTTAATATAAAAATTTATTCAAAATTAAAAAGTATATTAATGAACACTGGTATAACTCTGGTATAACTGAAAATCATGCACAAAAATGTTAATACCATAAAACTCTAAAAATTTAACATTAGTTTCTTTAGAAATCTTTTCTGCACAATTCTCAAAGACTCTCTTGCCTTTTCCGATATAGTATTTTGCAGTCTCAGTAATTTCTTCTTCGAGTTCACCATTCTCAAGAAATTCCTCTTCATTATCTTTCTTCCCGGATTCTAGGCGCGTTGTCCACTTGATGAATGACAGTCACATTCAAATTTTATGATTCTAAGATAAATTTTAACATTGCGCAATATTTTCTTGAAAATCATCGTCGTTAATATACACACACTCTCTAAACGGCCTAGGCATGTCCTTCTGTATAATGCACTTTCTTTAGAGTCGCCACAGAATAAACAGTACCAGGAGCGGTAGCAAAGTGCATCAACTGATGTCACTGCAGCGCCTCTGACCGGGAGGTCCTAGGTTCGAGTCCTAATGGCGGCAGGATTTTCGACACTAGCTTTTCAGCTAGGTCGAATTCAGTCGCTATCGCTGATGAGAATTCTTGAGGCCGGCTGCTCTGATCGGTAGTTTTCCGTGGTTTCTTCGATCAACACCAGGCGAATGCCGGAGCAGTACCCTACCAAACGGGCCACGGACCGCGCGCGATCTGTTCTTCCTCTTCCTTGTTCTATCCTCTCCCCTTACACACACACTTACACTAACATGCACTACACTACCACGTATTCCGGGAGACCGGTCGGGAACTTAGAGCTTGTCCCCACTGGGGCGGTACCCCGCTGGTGGGAGAGTCCTGGTTAGGGGAAACCTCACTAGCCGACGGTAAGTCGGCGCCGGATCTCGCCATCCAACGGGGGAAGATCACCGCCATCTCCCGAGAAAAAGCAAGCACTACACTAACGGGACTAATGACCAAAGCAGTTGACGCGCGCGGAAACACGAAAAATCAATCAATCAATAAACAGTAGAATAGAGTGACAAAGTGCGATGCGCACTCAGTGAGTGTTACACTGCTACTGACGTGGTGTCCCTAGGTCTCCTGCGCGCAAAAGAGGCTGACAATTTTCCTGAAATGTATTTCACAATAGTAAGCTCGCGAACCGTTCCTTAAAACTGTAGAAGGAATAGGTACAAGAAGAATCGAGGTTTTTTAAAAACCGTTAATGTAGGTTTCAGGAATTTCGCTAAGTCGGAGGAGTCCCAGGGACTCCACGTCGAAGGGTGAGGGTTAAAATATCGATCATTTGCCTCCGCGAGCGGAGGAAAAAATATTTTGTAAAACTTGCTCTGACTCGTTAAATTCATTAAACGAGTCAATTTAATTCTCAGCACCTTTTCTTATTTTACGTCAATAAAAAAACAGTTAAAACTGTGTATGACGTACTATGGGGAGAAGTGAAATCTGTGCACATTTTCAAAATTCTGTGGTCCCTACACTAAGTCATACACTACTTGAATTTTGAATAAAAAAAAACACCGCTCCGATGTAATAAAATCTATTTTAAAGGATAAATAAGCAATAAAATTTGGGCTCTTATCCATGATGTCTATCACCAAGGAATAATACTTCCTGCCGCGACAACATGGAAATGATTATTTAAAAACTATATTTCCCACTGAATTCTAGAAGACGTGCACAGATAATGAAGTTACATTTACCTTTTTTACTTTTCCCCGTGATTGATTTTTCCTGGTCGGGTGCCGCCCTCACGCCATCGAAGACCAGTCGCCACTAGAGAATTTTTAATGAATATAGCAGAAGGCACGTAAACCATCCCTTATATTCACAATTTCCTTCAAAGAAACCTCTTAAGAAATCTTCTCAGAAGCCAGAGCGGTAAACTGAACTCTGACGTCAATACATTGTGTACCTCACAAAACGTAACGCGATACCCTCCTGAGTAGCTAACAACGGTGACAAAGGGCCTCTGTAAGCGATCACGTCCTTCTCTGCGACCTTCCAAGAGCAGCCTCTAATGGAAGCTAAGAAAGAGGCGTTGCTCGTTGCTCTTTCAGGAGAAAGCGAAACCACTGCTGCTTCGGCTAGAGCTTCGGGAAGATAGCCATTTTCGCACGGATAGAACGCAATATCGATACCTCGCCATATCAATAGACACGTCAACGTCCTCCTATCAGATAACTAACATAGGATTTTACTTGGTACATAAGAAGTGGGAAGAAATTTTGTCTGTGGCTTGTATGTCACAATCTCAAAATAAAAATCTCCATGAGTGATTCGAAAACAATCTTAATGAAGAGAGTTTGTCGTTGCAGCCACCTGCGACTTATCAATTAGCCACTACGATTTACAATTACTCAATATACAGGAGTCCCACCAACAATGGGATAACCCAATAATATCTAAGCGGTTCACGACATGAAAATTCAGATTTCGCTCAACAATGTGGTATCGTGGGGCAAATAATCGTATAGAGATATTGCTTGAAATACGTTCAGTTTTCGAGAAATTTAATAATCTTCGATTTATTAAATGGAACTGTAAATTTTCTTCTCTCAAGCAATATATAGATCATAAAAGAGAAATTATGTAAAGTATGTTAATGTTTAGATAGTATTTTGAGTACAAACGTATACTTTCTGACTAGTCATTTTAAATTAAACCTACTACAATATTTCCTGCAGCAGTACACTTTCAACTGTCGCCATTACGCTATCAAAGGACAAAGTTAATCAAAACTTGCTGTCATTTTTTAAAAAAATATGAAAATGTGTTTGAGATCCATGTAAAGCATCCTCAAAAATCAAAATATCCGGTCAAAACTTCCAAATCTCGGATTCGTTTTGATCTATTGGGGAATATCAATTTTGGAGAAAATCGGCTGAACGGTATAGACGCTACCGTTGACCACAGACGGGTATTTGCCGCCAATCAATTGATCGATATTGTAACCGCCCATATGTCGGTTACATTGATTTTTGAGAAGCACCCGAGAACGTCAAGACACAAGTTGCAATTATAGTGTTACCGAATTGCAAGAGATCGCGCCAGCAGTAAATGCTATCTCTTGAGAGAATTCATTAAAGTTTCTAAACGCACTCGCATAGAATGGAGCAACAACCAATCAAAAATCACCGTTAAAAATATCAGCACTAGTGCAAAGCTACGAAAAGCGTTTTCTTTTGCTGCCGACCGCCGAACTGGACAGACCGAATTTGTTCGTGCTGGGCGGAGAGGTAATTTCGCCATATTTCGACGATAAGAAGCTTGAAAAAGGTAATTCGTCTCATCATGTTAAAATAACGATATGATGTATGAAAGAATTGAGAACTTTAAATCATGAATATTTTGATAAATTCACGTGAACGCATTACGTAGAAATATACTATTTTTCTATTAACGAGGAAATAATATATTTCAACGTTCAGGAACGTATACTGAAGTAGAAAGCATGTAAGGAAAGGTTTCTATTTCCAGATTTTTTTGTTTTTCGTCTTTTCTTACTACATAAGAAATTCATTACGGGGAGATATTGCAGTCAGATTGTATAAAACTCGAAGGACTGTGGTAGCGATTCACCAGAGCACGTGGTCGCCGAAGCAAGGGGTTGCCACGACCTTGAAAGGATCTGGCTCGCCGTCGCCGCTCCAAGCTGTGGAAATATTTATTCGTGAGTCAGAAAACTTCACTAGAAATTCTCAAAAAAAGGAACTGTTTAAAGAAGCGAGAATTATTTTACAGATAGAATTCACCTCAGTTACAGACGTAGATAGTCCGAGTAATTATACTAAAATCATTTAAACGTAATCTTTTACAATATTGCAGTCGTAAAAGGAATCCAGATAGCTAATTCCTGTAAACAATTGTAAAAACCTATTTATTTCCTTTTGCTACTATCGATAATATTTGTTCTTTTAGTGCGTGTTTTCAATTTATTGTTTAGTAGTTTTCAAATTGTTCAAAACCAATAATTAGTAAGAGTTATTATTAATTGTTCCTTCATTGCATAACGACATTTTTTTCTTTGCTGGCTAAATTGTATAAGGTAATAATCTACGGGAAAGTGAAACGTCTTGTACATATTTCATTCATTATTCAAGTGACAATTTCTTTGAAAGTGTTTGTAAAGGGTATTTTGGTATGTGATTCTTTTTCAGTATTTTGTGTATCCATGTATTATTGTCTTGTGTACAGTTATTTTATTGTGTTTTTTTTTGTGAAGTGAAGGGTAATATAATTTTATGTAAAGAGTTTATGCAAGTGTTGAAACGCAACTGCAGTTGTTCGGTAATCACGTAATTGCTAAAGGTAGCGCAAGTGATATAATTTTTCAATGCAATGTGTAAATGCTAGATTAGAATTGTATTCAAGTATTTAACGGAACTCTGTTCATAGTTAAAAGATTAACTTGCCTATGTTTCTTTTATTACAAAAGCAGTTTAAAAGACGAACTCACTCCTGTAGAGTAATTAGGACATATAAACCATTCCTAATTTTTGGTGTGACATTGTTATAACAAGTCACAGATCAAGTGGTTACTAGGTTACTTGAGTGACCCGCTGTAAGCATTTAGTGAATATAGTGAAAAAAAAAGAGCGGTCACAGTATCAAGGACACACAAAACGGATTCTCACGACACGTGTTAGAGAAAGTAATATGCTATACATAGCAACAGGATTTATCTCTTTTTGCGTTACCAGCACCCGGCAATAAGTGTTGTTCTGCCAAATATTCGCCATTTTCCGGCGAACGATTACCTAACTTTCTCTTCCTTCGAAGTAAGTTCGAGAAAAACAGATGATACACTAAATTTAATATACACAATATTCATTTAAGTTAAAAAAATTGTAAAGAACTTTAAACTATTAAAACGAAATTGGCTTGTGCATTGAATCAATATGCTGCCTTGTGATTAAAACACCTGTTCATTTACTTCATTCCATGTTCCTATCTTTCGGGCCAATGGTAGATAAGTTGAAAGACAAAGATCCAATTGAAGCTAACAGCGCCAAACGACCATAGCCAAACAGCTCCGTCGCGTACGAGTGATGGCGGGCAACGGGTCCGGCGAGGTGCGTGCCACAGTGACTGCGAAGACGACACGGATGCTGTGGTGGCGTCGGGCACAGGTCGGCGGTGCCGTAACTCAGGGCGACACCATGTTAATACACACCCGCGCCGCCCCCGCGCCGCCCACGCGCCACCCCCGCGCCGCCCCCGCGCCGCCCCCGCGCCGCCCCCGCGCCGCCCCCGCGCCGCCCCCGCGCCGCCCCCGCGCCGCCCCCGCGCCGCCCCCGCGCCGCCCCCGCGCCACCACCGCGCCGCCCCCGCGCCGCCCCCGCGCCGCCCCGCG
>BLKR01012414.1:0-19880 GCA_011170035.1 Teleogryllus occipitalis
TATATATATATATTTTTTTTCTGTATTGAGGATACGAGGAGATGAAAGTAACAACTAAATTTTTAAAACATAACCAACTAAGAAACTATATTTTGAACAGTAGAGGGTACACATTCAAATACTTTTTGTAAAACAATGATTTATGATAGAAAGTTAATTTTAAATACAATGAATTACCAAATCTTCAAAATTTGAATGAATTGTATTGGGTCAATGGTACAACTTTTAAACTTGAAGTTCACTTTCAGTTGATGATATATACTTGTATTTTATTGTGCTTTCTGATTGTGGTATAAAGCAATGGAAGGCTCTGGTGCCTTTAATTTTCTGCCAAAAATTGTATCTTTCCTTTAAGATATTACAATAATTTTTTTTAATTCCTTCAGTTCCTACAAAAACATAAGTAATTACTTTAATATTTTCCTTACACAAATTATACTTGTCCTGAAGTGTAAGGATTTTTGTTGTTGTAAGGCTGCTGGTAAACTGGCCTTCATTAAGCATTACTTTGTACTAAACCTATGCCCTCACAGGCATTTTTGCCATTAATACCAAAAAAGTGCCATCCAATATCAAATCCAAAATCTATTTTATGATAGCACATATTGAAAAAAATTCTTTCTGTTTTTGTATTGGCTTGTAGCCCACATCAGAAAAATAAATCAGTGTGTGTATGTCGTTTTTTTTCTCTTTTTTTATGACACAGAAGCTATGGTTCTTTATTTCCTCTTCATCTTTGTACTAAAATACAAATGGATGAGCTATTGCATGCCTGTTGACCCAGTGGAACCCTCGGGCTTCATCTTGTACCACAAAAGAATAATTTTCTGAAAAGTCAGCCAGAACATTATCTGTCAACTTAAGTTCTTTCTCTTTCAAAAAATTGATTATGCAATTTTGCAATAAATTATGAACCTTTAAATTTTCAAGTTTATTGATCAGTATTTCAACAAGCTCTTCTGTTGGTTTTACAATTGAATAGTTTATTTCAGAAACACGTCAAGTATCAAATTTCTAATTTTGAGCAAACTGAGTAAAACTGTCCCAGTTTTTCTGATTTCAAAAATTTGTTAATATTAAAGCAGTTAATAAATGAATATTTTTAGTTAGATATGCACAAAACAATGTGTCTATCCTCATGGAACAATATTCCGCTGCAAATGTACTTTTTAGATATCGGTGTTTGATGGGTTTCTGAAATAAGTGATTCAATTGTCATAATTTTGATTCTATTTTGGATCCCTCATTGCGTATAATTCTATATTGTCTGGCATTGTGTCCTCTTCAGATTCTTCAAACAAATCAACCAAGGCCCTTTTCCCTGGAAATTTTTAAAACGTCCAATCATACAATCAAAACTGTCCATTTGCAAACCAGGAAAATGTTCTTGTAATTGACTTTAAACTTGGCAATATCAATCATCAACTTTATGTTCTGGTGATATAAATAGACACAGACATGATAAATTCTGAAACTGTGATCACACACAACTAAAAATTTTCATTTTACAATTTTAATGTGAAGTTTGGTCTTCTTAAACTCCCAAAATAATTAATTTAAATTACAAACATTTAGCCACATTTGTCTCTGAATCTTGATACCATTTTCGTTCAGAGAAACACAATATTTTTGCCCAGGCATCAGATGACTGTTTTCATCATCTTCAAAAAAACTTTTTTTTTTTTTTTTTTTTTTTTTTTTATATTGTTTCTTCATTTAGCAAATTTGAAGTTCTCCTTTTTTGTAAGTTAGGTAAAATACCCTCTACTTTTTTTAAAAATTCTTTGCTTATTTTCATTTGACTTCAGGATCTGGGTAGTCAACTGATAATTTTTATTTTCTCTGTTAGCAACAGCACATTTATTTTTTTATTTTTCTATCAGATCATTGTGTTCAGTTAGTAAATTTTAAGCATTATCTGGATTTGATGTCACAATTTGTTTTTTTGAATAAAACAGAGTTTTTTTATTTTTTAAAATTTATTTATAGTTGTGAAAACTTTATCAATTCTTCTTTTCAAAGCTAGATTTTTTTCTTCTCATAATTTTCTGATTTTACATGTAGGCAATGATCCTAAATGGCACATGCTGAACCTAACTTTTTCCGTCATTCTGAGGAAAAGCTGAATTCTCTATTTGAACTTCCAGCATCGTCTCAATTGTGGACAATAAAAATTTTAGAATAACCTGGACACAATGATTTTCCTGGTATAAGATTGACCAAAACATTTTTATCCTTGTAACAATGAGTCAAAATGATATCTTTCAATCCTTTTGTTATTGTTTTTTTATGATTTTTGTAAGGATCTGAACAAGACTGGCCATAGAGATGATGAAATTTTTATAAGTATTTTATCTCATGGTACTTACAGACTAATGTGATATCAGAGTTAATCCTTAATGAAAACATTTTTTCTTCACCAAAATATTCAATTGACTTAATGTCCTTAGGAAAAATGCTCAGTTTTACGGCAAACTTCATTTGTACATTCACCTATACAACTGATACTCCATGTTGATCAACAGTCACACAACTATACACAAGATCTTTCCACTGTTTGTAAAACAGATTTCTTATGCAGGTGAGCTAGCAATCAGAAAACTAGGAGCAAATAGCTTTGTTGCATGCAATTAGTTTTTACAAATAAAAAGATGAATAATTGTTTTAATAATTTGGAAAATTTTAACAAGTGTTATAGCTCATTCCCCTACAAAAGGTTGTTATAATAATAATAACAATAATAATAATAATAATAATAATAATAATAATAATAATAATAATAATAATAATAATAATAATAATAATAATAATAATGACTGATGCAACTATACTTGGAAATCTTTTAAAAGTTGTTGCACTCATTTAAAGAAGGAAAATAAGTTCATAGCACGACAGGTAGAAAACGGGCACTTGGTAAGCATTCAGCTGTAATAATGCTTTGTTTATATTTCCAAGTCAACTTCAAACATTTTATTTTGAAATGCATAAAATATCCTTAAGCTGGGAAGGGCCTGCTTCATCAGTAGAGAAGAGGAAACAAAGTAAATGGCAAACAAGATGGCATGCCAAGCCACTCCACACACATACACCTGATCACAAAAATACAATATCCCTGAGACATAGAAGAGATAGCTGGCTATGGGGTGTGTATTTTTCTTCCAAAAGAACAACAGATGTCTGCTGATAGCAGTCCAAAAGAAGCCCCGGTAGATGACTACAGAATTATATTTACAGCATTTTGATGCGCCAATACTGATATAATACAGTAAAACCCCACTTTTACGTTCCCGCAATTTACATTTTCCTGGCATTTACAACATTTCTTGTCGGTCCCATCAGTTTTTGTACATTCATTATGTTATAAGTAGCCCGCTTTTACGATAATATAATTTCAATTTTCCCGCAATTTACAACCATCTGCTCGCCACAACACTGTCTGAAAAGCACTTCGCGTTGGGCACTGTCACTGGATTTTCCCATCACCATGCCACGTTAAAAATGGTCCTAACATAATGCCAACTGCGTCGATGCCTGCGCATACAAGTGACTTAACAGGTGTGTTGATTAACACTGTATTTTACGCGAAATGACACTCTTGCTCTTGGCAACGTGAGTTGTTGCTAATGCGCATTGCACGTTGAAAGCTAGAAAATGAGCTTTATCTCAACATATGTTGATGCGTCTTGCTTGAGCTGTGGGAACAATGCACGTCACCAAAAGCGCTTATTTGCTATTTTGCATAAGATATTGTCAATCTACAATGCGTGTTATGTGACGTGTGATCAGGCATCGACGCAGTTGACGTCATCCGCATTAGGTGACGCGCATCAACGCAACGCTCATGTGACACAGGCCTAAGAGTGGTAGCCTCACGATCATTTGTTTAATTTACATCAACCTCCTTCACAATTTCACACTTTCTCATTCTAAAATAAACGTAATTTTTCCCCATCCTGTAATAGCTCAAATATCAAAGTATGGAATTCTCTGTATGTTTTTAACTGTAAATTCCTTTCATGAATACTCTTTCTATTACTTCATAAATAAATAAATTTCAAAAATAGTAGTTGGAAATCATTACGAATTGCCAAAAACAAACATTTTATTAAGTTTGGGAAAATGTAAACTTCGCATTTTTTTTTACAGTAGAAATATCATTTCCCTCCCTTCATTCATCAATAAGTCCTCCATGGTTGTATCATCAAAGGCTACCAGCAGTGGATTGCGGAGACTCGTGGAAGAGCCGTTGCGACATTTAAAATTCTTTAGACTTCGGTATTAATGTCTTCAATTTCCGATGTTGTTAATTTAGGTCAGATTTCTATTTGACCTTGTAGTATTGTTTATTATGTATAAATACAACATAAATAATAAATATAATTATACATATTAAAGCATATTATAATCCTTATTGATTGTATCTAAATACATTTTACCCATAGTTTCAAAGAAAGAAAAAAAAAAAAAGCATTTCCCCTTATTTACACCATTTTCCATAAGGTCCCATGAAAAGTGAAAAAGAGGGGCTTTACTGTAATATATTTCACATCTACTCTACACCGGGCATGAGTTACATGATTAACACACACTAGTATGAAACATTTAAACACCCAGTGGTTAGTTACAATACCCGCAACTCAAATAAAAATGTAAATAACTTTTTGTCATACTTAAGAAACCTGATCCAAGGTACAATTCTCTCTTCCAAATATTGAAATTTCTTTACTTAATATTCATGGTTTTTATTAATAGTTGCAACTTTTGATTGCGTTATATTTTTAGCCCTACAATTGAATATTATGGGTACTAACATTCTCAATAGTCTATAATCGAACTGTTGTGATAGTTACGTACTGCTGCCAAGATAAAATAAATACTAAAATTATTACATAACTTTATTACATCATTGTAAGATGTGTTCGACAGCTTCTTGTTGCCACCATTAATAAATACAAATAAAAACTTGAGAAAAACTATCAGGATAACTACAGTACTGGTGCTCTGTAAAGATTCTCAGAAATATTATAAGATAAATTACCTCAAACTTCACACATACATATTTCTCTTTTGTACAGAGTAAATCTGATACTGAATCAAGCATAAAATTACAATTCATTGATGGATGTAATTATTACCATTATATTCTGTCAATACTTTTTGTATCTTCTCTTCATTAACAACTTGTTGATGTCGCAAATTTTCCTCTCTTCTGGCTCGTTCAATAGCATTCTCAAACTCCAGATTATCAAAATCAATCTACGGGCATAAAATGTTTTTTTTAGATCTACATAATTACAAGAACTTGAGCATAAATTATTCAAGAAACATTTTCTATTTTGAAACATTTTTCAATTTTTTATTCATCCTTGTATATTTTAATGATCCAGAGTAATTTTGGAGTAATTTATCATTGTTTCTGTTTTCTTATCTATTAGTTTACTTTCTAATCTGTAGTTGATGCAACGTATTTAAAAAGAATCATCAACTGTTATTAAATATGGCACAAGTAATATTTTTTAAATTAATCCCGAATATTGTTCACAATACTGTTGCAATAATCTGAAATAGAAACAATAATGTACTACATATACCTCGATCATAGAAATATTTTTGGACCATGCCTTTTCAGACTTACATTTTTACATCTCCTTAAGAAATTGTATCCAATTTGTAATCTTTTGTATCCACTTCCATACTGCATATTCCATTCATGAAACGATCTTAAAGCTAAGTTTTTTAGGTTAGAAGCTGCCACCTTTGGTTGAGGGAGGCAATTGTTGGGGTTTGTTTCCACTGTCAGCTCCATGATACGTTGCATATCAGAAACTAAATGTTCTCGGAAATTGTGAGAGCGCCTGTAAACATGTATGTTTCTGTATCTTTTGTTAACTTAAAAGTTCTAATGAGCTCTATTGAATTTATTAAAATATAAACAAAAATGTTTCACACACATGAACAGTTGGCATGAACAGTGAAATAATTAGCATGAAGTTAGCTTGAACATTAGTTAGCATTTGAATCATAATAACGATATCATCATTCTCATTACTTTCAAAATTACACCACATGCTCACAACTACCACTGACACTTCTTGCACACAATACCTTTTAACAAAGTACATACAAGCATACCTGCAGAGAACAGAGATTGCACACTTATTATTATATTACATTATTGTTATATGAAGTCAATTTTGAACAGTATTGACTTCATATAACAATGTATAACATGGCACCATACATATTGCCTGATAATGGGCAAAACAGTATTACTGCTGTCTGTACAATAACGATAACTAGGGCCTGGATGTTTATGACCCCCAAAATGTTAGAAATATGCAAGCATTTATGACCTAAAAAATATGAAAATATGACCATAAATATGACTTTTTATGAATTAAGGACAAAATTCAAAATGAATGGTTAATAGGGCAAAGTTATATCAAAAATACTCTGCTTTATGTTAATGTTATATGTTATATGTTAATTTTTGTCATCCCTCCATAAGACGGAAATCTGTCAAGACAGACATTTTTTGAAGGAACTGTCAGGTTCCATCTTACACAGATTTGATTGTAATAATGATGATGATGATGAGAGATGGAAGAATAATTATTATCACATCATCATCATGTTGCCATTGCGGGACACTGACTAAAGTAAAGTGATTATGCAAGTGTGAAGCATCTTGTGTATTCACAAGAGTTTTAGATTTTGAAATAAAAATGCGTGAGAAATTTTGCATAGCACAATGCACACTCACAATTTTTTATTCAAATTGTGAAGGCTGAAGGCTAAGGTCTCAATTGTCAATTGAGAAATGTTTGGTGAAGGTATAGTCAACTGAGGTATTTACTGAAGTTAAGTTTAAATTGAAATTTACAACTGATACAGTTGAACTTACAACTTCACACCTTATCTCTCACTAGCCTTACAAACTTCGTACTACCAGTCTGATTCCAGTTTATCACATGTTATTTGCAATTCTTAATCACTGAAATGTACTTCAACTACCTTAGCTCCTTGCATTGGCTTATGAACCAATTCATTCAGAGTTCCAAGTACACTTTGAAACTGTTCCTAAGAACTTCATCCACCCAATTTAGATAATGTGAACATTAACCGACTAATTTGGGAATTTTCCTATTTCTGCCTTTTGCTAATATATTCTAAATATAAACATAATTAACAAAATTAAATCTTTTCTTGAGAAGTGAAAGGCAAACAAATAACATTATACCTGAACAGTTCATCAATAATTTGGAATGCACTGAAACGCACTTCTGCATGCTGCTCTCCAAGCTGATGGAGCAATAAGTGGTAAGCATGTTCCACATAACCTTCAGAAGACCTGCAAGAACCACATCTTATTAGTAAATGGTGTTCTCTGTGCATTGTTTACATAATTTTTAATATATAATTGGGAAGCAACACGCATAGTGGTTCAGTCATTTATGTTGTCAGTCAGTCAGTCTCGTGTGTGTGTGTATGCGTATGTGTCTCTCTCTATAGACACACACATATACAGACACAAAATTAACAAATTAAAAAAAAAAAAAAAAAAAAAAAAAATGATATGACTAAATTATTTTTTGTTAGTTTTACATGTGTACTTTTATGGTTATGTTGCCATATGCTAGGGGAGTTTTTATTGTATTTTTTTGTAAATAAAGGACTAACTTGTCCGTATATTGATTACAAATAAATAAAATAAATAACCATTCGCAATCCACATAAAATTTTCACTTGTAGATATTATTTAATAAATCTGTAAAGAATTTTAATCCCAACAAAACCTCACAATACTTTTTCTTTTCTCTCTAACTGCTTAATTTTTTCAGAAATAACTGAAGTGATTTCTTCACTAAAATTTGAGAGAAAAGTGTGGCACCCATTATAAATTTATATATTAGAACACTTCTTAAGTTTATTTACTACTTTTCTTTAGGAGAGTAACCTATCAAAAAACTACATGAATGCCACAAAATCAAGACTTTTAAAATTACTGTCATTAGACAATTAAAATTTTTCAAAATATACTATCAACTTAACGGCATAGATTTTTGTTCATGGATTAACTGTTACAATATATATTTTGAGATTACATTATTTCCCTAACCCAACAAGGTTTACATATTTGAATGAACAAATTATGTTTTAATTAAACTTACCTACAAATCTGTTTAATTTTTTTTATGAGTGAGGTTTCTAAAACTTTCTGACCCGAGTGTGTCAATGCCTCTATGTGCTGTGCCAACTCTTGACACAGTTTTGTATCCAGAGGGGAGGGCATTATTGGCGATAAACCCTTCTAAAATTAAAAGAATGTGAATAAGATGACAAAAATGTGCTTCATAATGTTGTTGATATTTAGAAACATGCTAATATAATCCTTGCAAAACAATGATCAGCAAGAGATCACATCCAATCACATACATTTGAACTCAGTGCTACGAAATAAATGTCTAGGATTTATCGCTGTTTCAGAATATCACAATGCGAACCGTCCGACGGTTAGTATTTTCGTACTTTATTGCTATATTTCCACCATGCTTTAATGTACTATGAAATCACAGAGTGAGTGCACACCACAGAGCACTCATACATCATTATTTGTCTATGGTCACCATAGTATGGTGCACACCCAAGCGGGCAGCTATCAACAATGGGCGGACACGGCCGTGCTGACGGACCATCGTGAAACGAACTTCCAAGTAGTTGCAGTTACGTTCGTATGTGTCGCGGTAGTCGCATACGGAAAGCGTATTACTCTTTGCCATTGAGTTAGAACATTCCATGCATATGCTTCGTAGGAAATGAATAATTATTATTTATATATTGATTTTGGGAAGGGCAAGGGTAACTTGTAAATTAAAAGGAATTTTTTAAAACGAAAAAAAAAATATTTTTTTTCTTTTCCACTACAAAATTAAATTTGGAAGTTATAGTTTAAATCATACAGTATAAAATGATTCTAAAACAAAATAAAAAACTTACAACTGCACTCTGAAAATTAAAAACTTGAAAATATAATATAAAATAAATATCACAGAACCAACCAACATTCTATTATTTACATTACAAATTTAACAAAATTAGTTCAAAACCTAAAAAAATCAAAGCATTGACAAACTTGAAATCTTAAAAAACAATTAAACAAGACTGAACTCAAAATTGCAGAGAATTAAGTTACAACAAAATGTTTTATAAAGAATGCACACAATATAAAAAAATCACCATAATAAAAGGAGACTTAAATTAATATCAATAATTAACCACACTCATTGAAAATGCAATTGAACCTAATTTTTAACATTTTGAAAGTTTATTCACCCAATCAGTGCAAGCTTCAACCTCCTTGCTCACTGAACAAAGTGAAGCTAAAGAAGTTGAAGAATGTCCCTCCCTCAATAAAGTTTCCAATGAATGAACAGGCTCACTACTGGCAGATTTGGAGTTCAGCAAATCTGTGACTAAGGGCAATATTGTTGGCAAAACATTACCTTTCTTAATTGGTATATTCATTGCAAAAGATTTTAACATTAAAATTTTGAAAATATCCACAAAGTCTTGAAGTGGGGTGTGTGTTACAGCCTCCCTGCTGCCTAACAGTACCAAAAAATTTTTCTAAAAGATCTTGATTAAGATTTCTAGTTTTAATACTTTTCACTCCCAGTTCCCTCACCTTCTTCCAAAGGGACTGGATAGCGATAATATTTCTTTGCCAAAATTCAAAACATTGTCTTTGAGGCTTCTTTTGAGGCTTTTTGCTAGACCACAAATTTCCAATCACAAATTTCGTACCACAAATTTCCAATCTTTAAGACTTCTACGCAATGTACTCCAAATAAAATGGTGTTTAGAATTTTGAGTGACAGGAGTTCTCAATTCCATGTCATTTACTGAAGAAGCATTAAAAGTATCAAAAAGTTTATCAACTATAACAATGAACTCTGCCAGATCTTCAGCTAATTTATTTCCAGTTTTTTGGGCATAGTAGCTCAATTCACAGGAAAATTTATGACTAAACAATTGCGCAGCTAATTTTACTCTCATCTTTTCTTTAGAATTTGGATGAAGATGACGATCACTAATTTTTAATGGATACACCTCAGACATTTTCTGCTTTTTCTCATATTCTAATAACTCTTTCAAAACATCAAATTTGGCAATTTTGATTTGATTATCATCCCACCCTTTGAATTGAATGTCAAATTCACAGAAGTTATTTCTCAAAATCTTGAGAAGATGAGGTGGATCTACAAAAACAAAAAATTTTTCATTCCAAATTTTCATAACTGGATTGTCTCTTTCAGGCATGTTTTTTGTGGCCAGTTCTTTAAGAGCCGAAACATTAGCTGATGCGAGATCAGAAACAATGGCCACTATTTTACACCCAATGCCTTGTAATTCAACCACAGTTTTTTATTGCATTTTCTAGATTTCCTTTGCTAATGGCCTGACCCAAATAGAAAGCAACAGGTTGCTTCCATTCAGATATCAGACCATGCACCATGAAAACTAGAGAATGGTTAGCAAAAGAGGGATGGCGACTCCCTCCCAAATCTTGGTAACCCAAAATATGATTCTGAATAGGATCATAATCAAGATGTTTGGTCAAACTCATTTCATCTAATACAAGGACACATAATTTATCAATTTCCGACATGGTAGTTGTTGTTCCGACACGAGTTTGTTCCGACACGAGTTGCTTAACCATGCTATTAAGCAGTCTTGGAAATGGCCGTGGTTAAAGGAACACTCTCACGAATGCGGATCAGAGTTTTGGACGATGGTAAGGTAAACATGTCTGAGCAGCCGGTAGGCTTTAACACTACTTCCCTGAATAGCCAGACACTTAGCCTTAATACAGTCTGAATACCGCATACAATTAATGGGAATGGTGGAATTTAGTTGATGAGAGTGAAAAATTTCATTAGGCAAGTCAACAACATAGCTGTCCTCATGACACACATTTTGTATTTGCAAAAAGGACATATCCAAGCGTTTCCTCGTCTTCCTCAAATATTTATCTTTCAAATAGTTTGCTACCTGAAATTTTTTGTAGCTGCGACGGGAAATAATTTGTCCTTTACGATAACCCATTAATCTTTTCAAATTGTATTTTCTAGAGCCAAACTTAAATTTGGAAAGAGGAACCATTAGTATACTCTCTGGTTCTAACTCCATGTCAAAGAGCAATACGCTTTCCGTATGCGACTACAGCGACACGACACACAAGAACGTCACTGCAACTACTTGGAAGAAGTTCATTACACGACGGTCCGTTAACACGGCCGTGTCCCCCACTCAGCACCATCTCCACAAAGTGGAGAGGGTGCTGGCCCACTGCACTGACCATTGACTAATATCTTTACTGCAATCTTCTAAAAGGGCGCGAATTCACTGCTATAATACGCGCACATTTTCTTGAGCCTCGAAATACAAACCCCCACTCCTTCGCAAATATTAGTTGAAATACCAATAAATGATAGCAATGAGCGTTTTTTTTTTTACAAAATCTGAAAAACAAATGTTTGCTTCTGTGCAATAATTATTTTGCACCGAAAAACTAACTAGAAATTCGATATAAAATTATTTTTGTCAAAATAACCACACTCCCCACACCTCTCGTATCTAGTGAAGCGAGGCCCAAGAAAAAGTGCGCGGATAATACTAACCAATATTTGTATGCGTCCTCCTTATTCAAAAATTAATTCAAAACAGCATTAATTCAAAACGATATAAAAATTCCTTTTTATCATAACATTCACCACTGTCACTTTAAATAAAACATACGTGATCCTGTATCTCGTAGCGTCTCACACATGCACTACTTCATGAACTACAAGTTACGTAATGTATACATATATATGTACTTATTTTTTCCAAAACATGTAAGAAAAATTAGAAAATATGTGAAATAAAAATTCATTATTGCGTTTAAAATTGTTCTCTACAAGCATTTTCCAACCATAGAACGTCGCCGAGCAGTTCTTAAGGATTTGGAGTGGCTGAAAGTAGGTTCTATCTCTACTGAAGTATTTGCACACTAGAATTCACCGCATATAATTCTTATTCAAAGTATACGAAAATACGTTCATAGTGTAAATTATAATGTTTACGAGGAGCCAGTGTACAAGTGAATTGTAGTAACGTGTTGCGAGTGATGTGTTATGTACGTAAAAAGACACAAGTCCACAATAACAATTTATTGATCAAGCTTTTTACAGGAGTGATCCCGTTTACAAAAATCCAGAAGAGTAGTCCGTTGTACAATGCCGCGGTGTCCAAAATCCAGAAGATGTCCCAAGATACGCGCACGGTCGTCCAAAATACCAGGAGAGAGAAAACAAGTTAACTTCGCCGAGTTCGCACACAACACACACACTACACACACACTACACACACACTACACACACACTACACACACACTATACACACACTATACACACTATACACACACTATACACACTATACACTGAGTCACTTCTGGATCGCACTTCAAGACTGTCTGTTCCTCTGGCCGGCGCGGCCAGTTAAGAAGCACGCCGCGCCGTAATCTCGCCTCGGGGCTGCTGATCCGCTCGCCGGCCGCTCACGTCCTATTAATTTTCGATCGAGTAACGAATTTGCTGTTTGAAACATGAGCAAGCCCAAGGTTGAAATTCATTTTGTTCAAAATCCGCTCATCCTTGACTAGCAAGTACGCAGTAAGCGGTCAGAGAGGGGGAGGGGGTAAGTTTGACAATTTATGGTGGAGATGTGGTGGTAATAGAAGCGCAGCAGCATCACAGTTGATTTGTAAGAAAGATGATCCCGTAACAAATATTGCAAACGCGCATCTGAAAAGTTTCGTTTCGACGTATAAATGTATTAAAATGCAGCGAAATATGTAAAAAAAATGTGTCGTAATCTGTAAAATATGTAATTATACCAAAATATGTAAAAGTATGTAAAATAAAAATAGTTCTAATCCATTCAGAATGTCTTGTTAACTCTAGAAAATATAATTGAATAAGGGTATCTAGTTCGTTTAAGAACATGTAATTACATGGAAATCCGTTCCCTAGAAGTGATTAATGAATGTAGATTTATATGAATCACATGAACTATGTGATTCATATAGGAGCACATGGATCACAAAAAAGGACTTAATAATACTGCTGTGCTGCTATTGCTGATACTGCTATAGCTGATAAATCAACGTTTTATTGATAATTTTACTTTTCAAAATTTTCATAAATTTGCACGTTTAAATATAATTATCACATGTACGTATATATGTAATACATATTTATTAAACAAGGTTGCATTATATAAAGTAAGAAACTTTGTTTTTCATTTGATCATTCAACTTCATCAATCACTCACTTTTTTTGACGTAAAATAAATAAATAAATAAATAAATTACTTTAATTTTTTCTGTTTTTCAGTTTTTTTAATCGCCTCCAATGAAGACATGAATCAAACAACATCTAAGATATTTCAGTGTTTTATAATAACGCGAATAAATGCTTCTATTTATTGAATTGGTTTTATAATAACCTGAAAAAAACATACGTTTTCTATAGTTTTTTGGGATGTTGAAAGCATCCAAATAGTAAAGGAAATGTTAAGCTGGTGATCATCAACATTGATTATTTGATATTTTCCTTAGGGGTAGTTTATAATGGTTATGCTTTTTCAACGGTTGAACATTAGATACCTTGAATGGACCGTTTTCGTTTAATAAAGTTTATTAAATAAACCGCTACGACCTCCCTGTACAGATGGTGTAGCGTCGTGATGAGTAAGACGACAGGATTCTCAAACATGTACATTTATTCTGTACATAATATACACGGATAGCTTAATAATAAACAGAGCGTGTATCATCCGCGTGTCGTTCGCGGAAAATAGATGATGAAATTCATAACTTTCATGTATTGATCCGCACCATGGCAATGTGTTGTCATGTTCGTCAGGCGGAACTGTCTCTCACAAAGAGATGAGAGTCTACGACGTTACAATGGTCGTGCAAATTTCAAGGATTTGGGAGTTTCGTAGAATGGAGAGTAGCGTCCAATCATGGTGGAAATTTCCACCATGCGTTCAATAAACCACTTTCGATCTCTGACGATATTTGTGGGATTGAAATTGAGGTCTGTGTTGGGAAGGTAATATAACTTGACCAAGTTCCTTCTAAGTATTTTCATTGGAAAATTCTACGGCATTGATATTTACTAAACTGTAAACCTAAACACTAAATGTCTTTGAATCAGTGGCGGCTCGTGGTAATACTATTAGGGTGTGCAACGCCTCTCTTCTCTCTCCCTTCCTCCCCCCCCTCTCTCTCTCTCTCTCTCTCTCACACACACACACACGCACACATTCCAATGCATACAGGCATACATTACAAGCATACACATATATTCATTAGCATAAATAATGACAATTAAAAACAAGGCATCTTATGAAGTTTGATAACATGTCGAATAGTTTCTTTTATCAGCAACGAGGGTTGGTCACATTTCTTTTCACTATACCCACTTCGTCTTCGCTCGGCAAGGACCCCTCCGAAATATTTACTACTTGCGTCGTGTTACCGCATGATTCGGCACTTCCAGAGCGGTTTTTCAAAGGTTGTCAAGAAACACATTAATTTGAAACTCTTTTACTCGCACTTTTACTATATTTTCCATAAACTCGCTGTACAAATTTAAGGTTAAAAGTACAAGTTTCTATACCCAATACTCAAAAAATCTGGATAGTTTGCCGTCTACACTGCTTGACGAAACACAAAGGCTGTGTAAGTAATGTAAGTAGGCTGTGTAAGTAGGCTTCAGTAAATGCTGTTTCTTTTCAGCAATTTTTCCTGTGACATTTTCTTTGATGTCATTTTAATATTTTCGACGCTATTCATTGTCAGTTGTACAAACATACTTCACAGAAAAACGAACACTCTAACTTTGGTTTTTCAAAACGCATTAAAAAGTAGCTTACTACATACGTTTACACAATACATTTTGGTTTTAACATGCTTCGGAATGGATTTGTAGTTGCAACTCGCTTTAAAATAACATTCGATTAACACAATACTTATGAATGCAGCACTGCACAACAATGCGTTTGCGTTTCGCGCGCTACCGAAGAATTGCTTTGGAAGGGGTGAGAGCTCATTTAAGTGGAGAGATATCTCGCACTTTCTTCGTTCAAAGTCACACTTACTTCTCTTAAAAACTTGTGCTAGCCGAGTGTTACATCTTTAAGACATGTCAAGGCACTTTCAGAGGTCGCCACTGCGTCTGCGCAGAATTGTCCGCACTGTTCGGAGTCTGCTCCAACCGCCCTTAAGCGACCATTGTTCCCCCTCTTCTCCTCCAGCCCCGCGGGGCCCGTCGACACACTCGGCTCGTTCGCATTTGCCGAGTGTGCTCTAGCTGGCTGTCGCGAAGGACATCGGCGGCGGACTGTCAATCGCAGCTCCCGAACGACGCGTGTTTTGAAATACCATGTTTAGGAAACGCTCTGAGAGGACTTGCATTCCCTTCTTGTTAAGAAATGTTTAATAAAAAATCGCAATTGTTTGGGTGTGCACATGCGAACGTGCGAATACCCACGAGCCGCCAATCCTTTGAATTGTTTTAAAATTTCATTTTTTTAGTAGTAACAACTCGTTTTACCAAGTACGTGTCTTTGTTATATTTGAAGACTCTACAATAATTGAATTTTAGAAGTATTTATTTTCAATCATTTAGGAATTCACGAAATTGTATTGAAATGTTCGCCAATCCCAAAAAAGTTTTAAATATAATTATTAATATTGTTTAAAATATGTATTAACAATACAATTATGCAATGAAATTTCATGGTGGATGTGATATCTCTCATCCATAGAATAAAGTATTTTAACCTCGGCCATTCGTTTTATATGTATTAAAAATTTGCAATGATATTTCACATTGCAATGGAGGTACCCTAGTGAATAACTGTTGGTTAACGTTAGAATTTAAAAATACATGCAATTTTACTGAATTTATAAAGAACAAATATTTTAAAATTCGCAATGATACTTAGGAAGTCCGCTAGCGATCTTTAATTTTGTAGCGAAAAGTCTGTTTGCATGCACTACCTCATCTAGAGGAAGAGAGACTAACCTGATTTCATTCCGACAATGCGTAGATTGAGCACATGTACTCGCATTCGAATATTATAGAATGAAAACATCAAATTAACATTTTTGAAAGATGATCCTGAATTATTGAATGTTAAATTGAATTGAAAATATTAACTTCAAGTTTATATACGTTCATTTAGAAATGTCTATACTTGTGTAAATAAAATAGCATTTTGTGACGTAAGATTCTTTTTTTTTAATTTATTTTCTTCCTGTTCGGCAGTTATGCCTTTCAGGGATTTGTACATTTTTATTTTTTAATACATACAATTTGGGCATACAGCCTCTCACTCTTGTATCTTACTAGCTAATTTACAGGATTTCACACATATTTCTAATACTCACATCTAAACAATTGTACATACAATACATAAATTTTACAATACATTATTTATTCTTAATTCTAGATACTCTTTATACATGTATTCAGAAATTATCGTTGAATTTGGGATGAAAATTTACATATTTTACATACATTTGTATAGTGGATATTTATCTTATGGGGGTTTTATCATGTCCTGGGGTATCGTGAGTGTATTATTTCGGGATTTTTTTAAAAATGTTTTTCCCATTGTGAATTTTGTACTGAAAGGAGAGGATGGAAGAAGTGTAAAAAAATTGTTACAGTTTTTTCTTATATGTTCAGTTAGGGATTCTATTTGAAGTTCCCTTTGAATATGTTTATTCGAGTTGAACCAAGGAGCCTTTGCACATTTTCGTAAAAATTTGTTTTGTATTATCTGAAGTTTTTTAATGTTGGTTTTAGTGGTGTTATTCCAGACTGGAGAGGCATATGTGAGAGATGGCCTAATACTAAATTTAAATATTAAAATTGCACATTTCAAATTTAAGGCTGAGCGAAAGTTAATTAATGGATACAGTTTTGATATTTTGGCAAATGGTGCATCGGTTATTACTTCAATGTGCGTCTTCCAAGTTTACCTACTAACAATGAGAACCCCAAGATATTTCACTGGTGTATCGGGTGGAAGTCATGGGATGCTAGTGTTATTTAATACTTGTGGGCGAGGTAACTTTGGATTACAAAGAGTAAAAATTTTCGCCTGGGTTTTGGTTGAGTTTATATTTTTCTCCATTGTTGTGCCCACTTTAGAAAGCATGAGATATCCGCCACAATGTTATCTTTTGCTATTTTTATATCTGCATGAGTTGTGTACATTGCAGTATCATCTGCGAATAGCGCAAAATTTTAGTCTTGTAATGGGGGAATGTCTGAAAAATAAACGTTGAAGAGGAGCGGTGATAGTGCAGAACCTTGAGATACCCCTGCTCTTATTGTTCTAGTTTATTTATTTATTTATTTATTTATTTATTTATTTACGTCAAAAAACAGTTAAAAACTGTGCATGACGGCTATGGGGAAAAGTGAATTGTGTGCACATTTTCAAAATTCTGTGATCCCTACACTAAATCATATACTACTTAAGTTTTGAATTTTGTATGCATAAAAAAAACAAAAACTCCCATGTAATAAAATCGATTTTCAAGGATAAATAAGCACAAATTTTGAATTTTGAAAGGGAGAAAAAAAAACAAAAACTCCCATGTAATAAAAATTGATTTTAAGGATAAATAAGCAATAAATTTTGAATTTTGAAAGGAGAAAAAAAAACAAAAAAAAAAACTCCCATCTAATAAAATCTATTTTCAAAGATAAATAAGCAATAAATTTTGGCTGTTATTACTTCCTGCCGCGACAACATGGAAACGATAATTTGAATAATTGTATTTCCCACTGAATTCTAGAAGACGTGCACAGAAAATGAAGTTACATTTATGTCCAGAAGCAAAACAAGGGCCATCTCAGCATTTGCTCAATGGATCAGGGAAATGGACGAAAAACCTGATCGAGATGGGGGTCATTGACCCGGAGGCTGTAGTACAATAGTTGTTACAGGTTGTTTATACACATTTATACAGTCCAAATGGTAAAGAATGCATTATGTATCATTGTTAAAATTAATGTTACTTTCTTGTGATGCTCAGTATAGTCTCTAATTGTATAGAAACAGTTATGCAGCAGAAACGATTTCACTTGGGATTTAAACTTTCTATTGAATTTAATCGTTTAATGTCATCTGGCAAAGTGTTGTAAAATAATGTACATGTGTTATATGTGCATTTTTTGTAATGAGCTGTTGATACTGTCACCTGATGAATATGATTTCTACGTCGAGTGTTATAGTAATAGACTTCGGCATTTTCTGAAAATATATTCCTGCCCTTAAGCAAGTCATTTTTTACAAAAACCACTGATTCGTAAATAAAAAGACACGGTAATGGTAGAATTCCTGGATTAATGAAGAGAGGCTTACATGAATCACGTGAGTGGGATTTGGTTATTATTCGTACAATTCGTTTTTGTAATCTAAAAAGTCTGGGAGCTATAAGATATATTTCCCCAGAATATTATGCCATATCTCAGGCGGGAATGAACATTCGCGAAGTATACACAACGAGCAGTATGAAGGCTGACTGAATTTGCAAGAATTCTGAACGCGTAGCATAATGAACTTAATTTTGTGTTCAATTCATTTAAATGGACGTTCCATTTAAGGTTTGACTGAATTGAGAGACCTAAAATTTTGTTGCATTAACATGAGTCAATTTTGGTACACTGTTCATTTTCAATGGAGCACAGAATTGTTTATTTGAAATGGAAAACCGCATTAAACCGTTTTCGCTTTACTATTAATTTGTTATTTCGGAACCAATTTGAAACATCTGATATTGTACTATTTATGGTTTCTTTATTGCAAAGGATGTTCGTATCATCCGCAAAGAGAACCGTTCTTCCGTTTCGAATCGTCGAGGGCATATCGTTTACGTAAAGTAGGAACAGAATAGGCCTAAAATCGATCCTTGAGGAACTCCACATGCAACGGGCAAAGAGTCGGAAAGGTGCGTACGTAATGTTCCATCATTCCAGTAAGGTATTTCAACTTTCTGAGATCGTTGTTTAAGGTACGAACATAGCCAATCTAGAGCAATACCACGGATTCCATATGAAGGTAATTTTGAAAGTAAAATGTCATGATCAATGATGTAAAAAGCTTTTGAGAGATCTAAAAATAATCCAATAGGTGCCTCGTTTTGATCTAATGATGAGGCGACATCTTTAAGAAAAGAAAATATAGCTGTTTTCGTTGATTTTGATTTTCTAAATCCATGTTGGCAATCTGAAAGCGCGTCGTGTTTAGTGAGAAAGGTTTCCATTCGTACGTAAAAAAGTCTCTCTAATATTTTTGAAAAAACTGATAGAAGAGAGATGGGCCGATAATTTTGAATTTCATTTTTGTTGCCTTTTTTGAAGAGCGGCTTAATTTTAGCTGTTTTGAAAATATCTGAAACGTTCCAGTGCATAAAGATGCATTAAATATGTGAGTTAACGGGTGTATAATGGCATACGCACAAGTCTTTAACAAAGAATCTGGGAATTCATCTAAACCGGACGAATATTTATTTTTTAGTTTACCGATTATTTTAAGAATTTCATAGGAAGAAGTTTCGGAAACGAACATTGTGTCTAAAATTTTGGGTGCACTGTCTGTTTTTGAATTTTGTGCCTGAAGACCCTTAGTGAGATCGGCAGCAATTCTCGATAAGTATTGGTTAAAGAGACTAGCCACTGTTGCCGGATCGTTGACATTTATATCGTTATATTTTTAAACAACATTCTCTATGGGTTTTCTAGTTGATT
>BLKR01012415.1:0-19880 GCA_011170035.1 Teleogryllus occipitalis
GTTTAATATAATCCAAAAATATATCTGTAACAACTATGCTTAATATTGTAACAACTAATGAGAAACGGGGTCATTTATGAAACTCAAATTTTTGACAGTTTTGCGACAGTTATATCACAACCCAGGTCACCAAACCCTACCTGCTGTGTTATCTAAATAACTATATAATAATATATAAAATTGAATTTGCAAATATCTGAAGAAGTAAAGGAGGTCATCTCCGTCAACATAAGATGACTTTCTTCATGTAATTACTTTATTTCTTCATGTAATTACGTCAACAATACCGCATCAGAATTCCCACAATTTGCAAATATCACCTATAAAAACAAATATTGCGGAGAAAAATATAATTCAACATAGGTGGATCAAAATACCATAATTCTCTTGTGTGTCAGAAATTCTCTCTCCTTAAACTAATTTGTTCTTGTATAATTGAAAATCCTTTCCTTGTAAGCTATATCCGGATTTGCACAAATGAACCAGGCACATAATTAATTTAGAAGTAACAGAATATTATGAAGCGAGTTGATGTTATGCTTTCTTGGGGAAGTACGTGTTATGAAAACGAACGACGTCAGGAGCGAGTTTTCAAATTTGTACGAATGCAATAAACCAACATTATATAGGAGTTGCAATCGCTATTTTTTGTTTATAACATTATAAAAGTATTAGAAGGGATAAATTATTACTGAGGCTGGAACTTGATTATCGTGGAACATTAGGTACATGCTTGGTAACGCTCTTGGACACATAACTATTATTATTTGATTGTCAGTTGTAATTGGTCGCTGAACAGTATATTGAGAAGTCAGTGGGCAACACGATAAGAATCGCCAAGACAACTCAGTCTAGTGGAGAGACGCCCGATGCAAGAGAACCTTCCAAAACTATCAAAACAAGAGTTTCTACATATTCTGGATTTTCTTTAACAATGTTTCAAATTGTACGTTCGATTATTATAAATTAATACATGGTTTAACTTAGGTATAGTTTAATTTTTCTCAATTCATGTAATGTAATGTGTTGTTGCATTACATTCTTCACTTATGTGTAAATAAAAACGCCGAAAGTCCGGCAATTGTTTTAATGACGTTTGTTATTTTTTTAGCAAGTTTCACAATCTTCCACTTTCTGTACGATTTTCGTACCATTGAAATGTTGTTTATAATATTGGTATTGAAAAAGAATATTTCCATTTAGAATGAAGTCTTCACCGATTTACTGAATTTTACAACAAATCTATTAAAACGAATATAATAGCAAACAGAAAGAATGACGATTTATCCTCGAATATAGCAAGTTCTGTACGATTGAATTTTTATTTAAGAGGCTTTCGAGTGATTATATACAATGTCAACAATACCATTAAGATTTCCTTAAGTAAAAAGGAACCGCATTCACTTCCCTTGGGCTATAATGTGATAATCCAAAGAAATGCATGCGGTGCTAATAACTTCAATAGTAGTTTGTGATACACGGAGAGAAAAGGTTATTTCTGACCTCTTAGTCTTACTTAATCGCTTTGAATACATCAGGTTCCACGAAAATAGAGAGGATTTTACACATTGAAAATACAAATTTTTCTGCCAGCTGGTCCTTTTAATACCAGTTGTTAAAACGATCGTTATCGTTACTCGTGCAACCTAGTTTCGCACACATATTATTATCACAAACAAATTACATCTGGAGTAATTACATCTGGCGTCTTATCTTTTTTTCGAATACAAACACATGATTACTTTTTCTGTATGTATTATTCTGGTTCTTAAAATTTTGTTTGTTGTAACGGTTTTCATCTCATCAGAGAAAGAAATTTTTGGTTTATCTAAATAAAAACAACACTATAATTAATCGAAATTGTTGTGTGTAGTAAAGGTATTTACCTCATCACAGAAATACAATTGCAGATTATTTTAGTAAAAACAAACACATAATTATTGGAACACACTTGCATTACAGGGACGGATCCCGAGAAAAACCTTGGGCGAGAGGGACTTTTTTAGAAGAGTGGCCTAGAATGGCCACGAAGATTAAATCCACTTAATTTTCTCTAGTCTTTACGTGACATTTTTGCACAATAATTTAGAGACAAGCTACACATCTCAAGGGATCCTAGATGAATCTTCCTTTATTTTTTTATTCAAAGCACATTCTTCGTAATATATAAATTACACGAGAAATGTCGTCTCGATTACAATGGAACAGTATATACCACTAACTACAGTATCTACTTTATTACATATTATAATCCTATTACACTGATCGACAAGGTTTTCTTCACATGAAAACTGATAAGTGAACCGAGAGCATTTTTTCATAGTGAATTCAGATATGTAGTCAGAAATTTTCCATTAAGTATAGTTTTTCGGTGAGAGTTACATATTAAAATACGATTTTATCGTTATCATTGAACTGTCATGAGAAACTTTACTTTACATGTAGCCACTTTTTCGAGCTATATTTAAAGACATTATACGTAATATCATGCGGAAGAACCAATAACAAAACCTTAAAGACTTGATTCGGGATTTAAACCTATCTACACAGAATGCTGAAGTTTTAACTTCCAGACTCAAAGGCTGGAATCTATTCCAAAAAGATGTAAGAATATATTGTTATTGCAGCCGCCATAGTGGTTTCGAACTCTGCTTCTTTGAACAAAATGGTATTGCTTTTTCGTAATATTTATTCTGATAAGGAAACTCTTGGGCATCCGCACTAGCCCAAGTGGCGATTGTTCAAAGTCTCCTCCAAAGTCAATTTCGAAGGCTGCGCTGGTACTTATTGACAATAAACCATCAACACCTGTCGTGCATTCTGGTGGTATGAAAGCCTCCATTATATTTACCTCCATCGCATATATTAATTTAGGAGTGGCGAAATATTCCTCAAAAGCATTGGAAAAACGTTCTGGTGTATTTTTGTACTTAAAATCGAAATTTCCTAAACTGAAAGGGAGATTTTTATAGGACCACAAATATGGTCGTTAATGACTGATGAACATTTTGAAGGATTGTTAAATCCACTGGAAAAAGCAACCTGGCAGTCTTTCCAAAACGTTTGTTGCAGTGCCTTTGAAACCATAAAGCAGGTAACTACCATGACAAAGAGGCTGATCTTCCGCATTCTCATAAAGCTATGAGACGCCACATGTCTTTTAAATTTCACTTCTTTAACTCCCGCTTGGCCTTCTTCCCGGAAAATCTTGGGGCTGTCAGCCACGACAACGCCGAGCGTTTTCATGAGCAACTTTTTACGATGGAAAATAGGTACCAAGGCAAGAGGCGTTCTAGCTATGCTGGCAGACTACAGGTGGATCGAGAAGAGAGATGTTCCAGATGCAAAATTTACCCGAAAATCACTATCTGTCACTATGTATGTCAGAATGAGTAGTATATCATTTAGAGCTAGTTACTGATTTTATTAAAAATTATTTTAAGAAATCAAATGAATATCACACGAAACTCCTACCTGATGGAAAAAAACTGAAATATCTGAATTCAGCATTAAGAATCATGCATAAGCATTCAGAATCTGTTATTTTCATTATTGTCAAAATTATTTTTGTAGACCAGTGTTTTCCTGTGGGATATTTATTTTTGTGGCAAACGATTCTGCTTGTAAAAAATCAAATGAATATCACAGGAAACTCCTGCCTGACGGGAAAAAAACTGAAATATCTGAATTCAGCATTAAGATACTTCCAGAATATGTTATTTTCATTATTGTCAAAAAAAGTTTATTTTTGTAGACCAGTGTTTTTCTGTGGGATATTTATTTTTGTGGCAAACGATTCTGCTAGTAAAAAATCAAATGAATATCACAGGAAACTCCTGCCTGACGGGAAAAAAACTGAAATATCTGAATTCAGCGTTAAGAATACCTTCAGAATCTGTTACTTTCATTATTGTCAAATAAAAAAGTTTATTTTTGTAGAGCAGTGTTTTTCTATGGGATATTTATTTTCGTGGCCAAGCGTGGCGTGGCCGGGGGCTACTCACCCGTCGATGAGGGGCACCTCGGCGAGGATCTGGCGCGCCACCTCGAGGCGCTCGTGCATGGAGGTGACGCTTTCCACGCGGAAGCCCGCCGTCAGCCGGCCGGCCTCGCGCGTCAGCAGCGTGAGCAGCAGCAGCGCCGCGTGCAGCACGCCGCGCCCCGCGCCACGCCCCCCGCACATGAGGCGCAGCGGCGCCAGGGCCGCCAGCGCGCCCAGCGCCAACGCCAGCGCCGCCAGCGCCAACGCGGCCCCTGCGCACACACGCCGCTTTCAGTCACTGTGCGCACCCTTATGCATCTACACGGCTAATATAGATGAAGGGAAAATAGTAACAAAAACATAAGTATTACAAACTTTACACAAAAATCATATGAAGCATATTTTGGCATAAAACTGGATGAGCAAGATAAGTTGCGGGCTCGCCATATAGCAGGCGATATTTCTCGGTCAGTGTAAAGCTGGAAAACTGAAGAGTTTAAAATTTGGTCTACTGATGGAATGGCGAGAGCCCAAAAATCGTCATGATTGTTATTTTTGTGCTGTAAACGTGGAAGGGTTCAATCGTTACAAGAAAAAGAACTGCGAGTATCCTGCTTTGGAATCAGAATAGCGACCTGTACCACATGGATATGATATTCCCATATCGATATTACAGCACTCCCTGGAATTCATGTGTACGATAGGGTGATTTTTGGGTGTAATTGGAGAGTTAGGAGTGGCAGTAAATACGATGGAAGTGTTGCTACAGAAGAGCAATTCTCCTAAGAAGAGCTCAGTTTGCGTAATACGTGACCTCAGTTTGCCAAAAGAAGCAGCTGCATCCAGACTAAAAGAAATGTCTGACACCAGAAGGGAAAATAACCTTTTTCAGGACAAGAGAGTAAAAACTCCTACCATTTTCAGTGAAAATGGAGACTGCGTATACTATTCGAACATTCCTGAACTACTTGTTACTATGGGTGTTTCAGAATATCGACCCTAAGACTGGAGGGCTTTTCATAGGCAGTTGCAGTCCAAGTTTAGAGTGTGCTTTACCGCACTATGATAACTGATATATATATATATATATATATATATATATATATATAGAGAGAGAGAGAGAGAGAGGGGGGGAGATAGATAGATAGATATATAATACTAAATGGTCACTCAACACAAGTCAAAGAAAAATATGATAATATCAGAATGGTCTTACAAAACATTTGCTATCATGACCACCAATACGTATGCATAGATTTGAAAATGGTTAATTTTTACTTGGATAACAAAGAGGGTACACAAAGTACCCATGTTTTCTCTGCTTGTGGAATAGTCGAGCATAGGAACAGCATTGAAAAAACAACGCCCGCCAAGGGAAGATGACACAAAACTTGCAGAAAATATCGTGAACGACCTCACTGGTTGCCAAAGAAAATATCATTCTCCCTCACCAGCACAAAAGTTAACGCCAAGTTGGGTTTAATCACGCAATTTGTGAGTGCGTTAAAGTATGATGGCGATATATTCAAATGCATTAGCAGATTCTTCCCTTGACGGAGTACGGAAAAATTAAAAACTATCGCTTTTGATGGACCCCGAATTCGGAAATTGATAAATGATCCAAATTTTGCAAGTTCCATGGCAGATACTGAATATTCTGCCTGGCAAAGCTTCGTTATTGTTGTCAAGAGCTTTTTGACTAATCATAAAGCAGCAAATTATGTAGAACTGGTGCTAAAATTGTTTTTAAACTTTCAAAATTTGGGTGCTACTATGAGCATTAAGATACACTCTCTCCATAGCCATCTAGAGAAATTTCCAGAAAAGGTTGACAATATGAAGGAGAAACAAGTTGAGCGATTCTATCAAGGACAAAAGGTCATGAAGATAGGTATCAGGGTAGATGCGATAGACACATGATAGCAATAACAAATGATTCTGGAGCCTTCAACGTCATTGTCCTAATTTCCCGCATAAAAGGAAATTATACAATGTTTTTCAAACAATTAAATGTGATTCGGTTCGGACTGTCAATAAAAATATATTAATATTACGTATTTCAAGAGTTTGATTTCCTGTAAATAGGCATATTTAGTTTTATTTAGTTCAAGTTTTATACAATTTACGAATGGCTTGTACTAAATACAATTTTTTGATGTGATTTTTATTATTTCAAAAAGTAGAATCAATTGACCTAAACCAATGCCATATTTGGAATCTGAGCATCAAACATACCGTAAAATGGCTGTAAGTTGTTTGCCAAAGAAATGTGTTGACGAGTGTAATTAGTAATACAGATATAATCTGTATTACTAATTACTTGGATGATTTTTTCTTGTCAGATGTAATTAAACGAAACACACCGGAGAAGATAAATAACAAATCAGCGATCGTTATATAAATCGTGATCGATAAATAACAAATCGTCGTGGTTTACAAATTTCAACGGCGTTTATTTACAATTTACTATTTACTATTTTTAACGTCAATAATTATTATTTTTAATGGTGGTTTTCAAACGCGACTTCAATTACACTTTTCATATGCTAAAGAAGGTTTTATTGCCGTCAGGATTAAAATCCGAGAAGTTAAAATAACAGCAGAGTAAAAAGAAACGGCACCTCCATTCTTGCACTTCAACTCTCACAAAAGCCTCGACCGCTGATTACAAGTGAGGGCGGAAATTGAGGACGGAACGTGAGGATGGAAAGTGAGGACGCATGCCCTCATTACTCGTCCTCACTCTCCGTCCTCACTCTCCATCCTTGCTGCAAATTTCACATTATTCCAACTCACTTTGCTTTCTCTTTACTCGTCATTATCACTGTCATCGTAATTTTAGGAGTTGGTACAATTACCAATTGTCACAACCAGTAGATAATGTGACACAAGCAATTACGTGTGTTCGAAACAATAAAAAATTACCGATAAATAACAATTATTTGATTCACAACGTTAATGACCCTCTTTAATAGTACTGAACAGTGACTCGTCATTATCCGTTTCCCGATTAACAATCTGAAAACTGGCCTCACCACTCTCAGCATCCTTTCGCCTGGCACAAATCTGTACACATTGTGCTATTACAGAATGTAAGAAATTTGTTGTCCAACTTCACACATTCGGAACCAAATCTATATTGCACAAATTTTGCCTAACGCGGAATTATCTCCCTCCAGGAATCTCCCCAGAGAGACATTGCTCTTTTTGGGATCAGCTTTACACCTCTTCTTTACACCAGCCTCCATTCCGACTTATCTTCTAATATGTGTGGAAGTGTACTGCACGTAACTGTGTGTGTGAGGGGAGAGATATGAACAAGAAAGAGAAAGTAATCGCGCACGGTATATCCCGTTTGTTGTGCACTGCGCCGGCCTTCGTCTGGGTTTGATCGCAGAAACCACGGAAATTATCAGAACAGCCACCCCGCTATAATTCTCCCCCAGACAACGACAATTCTCCCCAGCTATTTAGTTAGTATTGTAAATCCGCAACCATCGAGACTTAAAACCGAGGACCTCCAGGACAATGACGTATATACAAGCATCAATGCTGACTCTGAGCTATTCGCACGTGAGCTAGTCTTTAACGCCCTCTCCACTTCATAACGACTCCTCATTCCGAATCACATAATCATTTACCTCCTTTCGCAGCGAAATCGATCCGGATCACGATGCCGTCCCGTCACCAGACAGGCGTCGCCGTAACAGTAGTTACGGGGCGATTTCGCTGAGCGTGGCTCTCGCAAGCGCTAGGAAAGTTAGCCCCCCGCCACGGCGAGGAACGACTTGGAGCTCGCGAAGGCCATTTCTCCAGGGCGGCGGGGGAAAGCTCAGATTAGAAGACGGGAACGCCGCCGGGGCGCCGACTTCAAGGGAGATTTCGAGAGAAGGATCTCTCAGAAACCACTTCATTGGTCTAAATGGCTCGGCACAGAATACCCACTTCCTTATTTAATTCCATCAAATCTACCAACTTTGAAGTGGCTTTACGCGATTTAGAACCACTTGGCGACGGGCAGCCGAATAAGATAAGCCGTCTCACTCGAGGTTTCCGGCGGCAAAAACTTTTATTTTCGAATCAAATGAAATGAGCATTATTAAGTTCTCCATTGGGCATACAATATTCTTTACCATCATCGTCTTCTCAAAGAAGTAAAGAAAATATTTCAAATTACTACAATTAACACATCCGGATTAGACGTAAATGTAAAGAAGTTTCATATTTCATGACTTGCCATTTAATATGAAAATAAGTGTGAGTAGAAATATTTCATTAGAAATTTAAAGAAAAATACGAAAAACAAAAAAGAATAAATCGAAAAGAATAATCGTTTTACAGTATGTCGTTTTCTAGTGATACTTACCAATAACAACAACAACAACAACAACAACAACAACAACAATAATAATAATAATAATAATAATAATAATAATAATAATAATAATAATAATAATAAACGTGTATCATCATTTGGGAATTATTGTTTTGTGGAGTTTTTAGGATAAATCAGTTGGGATTTAATGGAAATACATTTTTTAAACGGGATATTGTACTACAATTGCATGTTCGACTTCGTTTTGTAGTGTAATGCGAATTGACCTTTGCGCGCTAGATAGCGAACACCGTTAATTTATTGCCACGAGATATGACTCAAAAAATCAATGTGGAAGGAGACGTCATCGAAGCACCAAGAAAGAAGTAGAGCAAGATTCAAGCCGCATGGTGCGGCGCATAAATACACGACGGAAGAGAAGTTTCCCCGGCGACTTTTTATTAAGACCAATATGTCTTCCCATCTGGGGAACAAGGAACCGGGTCGTTTTTCACGGTGAAGCTGTACCACTCCGCGGAAGAGAGAATACCAAAAATATGCACGACTTGTCTCCCCTCTCGTGGATTACTCCCGACAAGATTGAAGAAGGTCGCTGCCACTGCGTCTGCAGCCGCCTGCAGAACATTCTAGAATCTCCCAACTCCATCCCTCAACCGCACCCTACTCCTCTCTCAGAGTGGTCTCTCAGAGAGCGAATCGAGTATATTGAGGAATGACGTCACCAACGCGGTACTCTGATAGGGGTGGCGTTTCACAGAGTTCGTTTCCAGCAGTCATTCGCGCGGCGCTTTCTCTATGCCGAGTTATTAAAAGCTCTTCCGGAGACAAAGCAGAGCCATCCAAGCAAGTAAGTTTCCACTCACAACTCGCGAGTATTACAAATATGTGTTTGGCTCACTTGTCACACACACTTTTGAAGAAACATAATTTAGATAGATATTCATTATTCTGCAGGTAGGTATATACAACCTGGTGGCAGAACACTACAATTTACATATTACAAATATTAACTTTAAATTATTTAAAGACATAACAACAACAATAAAAATAATAATAATAATAATAATAATAATAATAATAATAATAATAATAATAATAATAATAATAATAATAATAATAATAATAATAATACGCTAACAATAATAGCATTAACTACATTTTATGGCTGACCTGCACAGTTATTTTAAACCATTAAATACAAGACTACACGACTTTTTAATTACACTTCACTTCACTTCATTTCACTTCACTTCACAACATTTGAAATTCACTTCACATTTAGCTCCGTATTTCGAAAAAGATATCTTCCTCAGAGACGAACTGGAGGAATATGGAGATTGAGGGAAGAAACGAGCAAAGGATATACAAGCGTCTCAGAATAAATATTAGAAACTTCTAGGGCATGTACGGGAGTCAAAAATGTTTACTTTTTGCCAATTAACATACAGTGAGAAATTTAATATAACGGAGTTAAATTACATTACACATGTGGTATTTGGACCTGATTTTAGGGGACCCCGTACACACAGATGTTCGGCGGATCACGTTCTGATCCACTCAACGACATTTCTGGTACCAGACTTTATTTGCGGTTTTCTAACGTGGCATCTGTGGGTAATATCTCCAAGATGGAATTCGGCACGACTTTTTGCGTCATTTTCAGTCCTGCCGCTAGAGTAGCTTGATCTGTAGCACTGCTTGATACGGTCGCGATAATCTTGCGGCAGGACCTAGAGAGAGGCGAAAAGTCGTGCCGAATTCCGTCTTGCAGTTACAACGTACAGATGCCACATTAAAAAAAGCAAGTATAACATTTTGTGTACGGAGTTGTCTGCAAATCAGGGGAATTCGCAAAACTTCAAGGAAAAAAATCAGCTAATGGCATTTTTTGCTGTCGATAATGTAACAAAAAAATGCAAACAAAAATCGCGTATATATCAACATGTAGCAAATATGAATTAGATCAGACAATATCACAACACAAAAAAACTGAAAATATTAAAATAGAAATAGAAAACGTGCGATTGAAACAACAGAAAATCTTTGGGGTTTAAATTCATTTTACCCTAAATATTTCTGCCGTGCAAGAGTGTAACGATAATTTTCTGCTTACCCCATTCCTTAGAGTCTGCTTAGTTCATTTCACGCATGGGTTCTTCCAATACAATATTTTAACAATCCTGATAATTCTGTACTCCTGAAAATAGCAATTTCCTCACCAGGAACAAAAAAATATTTTCTTTCTAGTCTATGTGTCATATATTCTGTGTCACATCAAATGATTCTACATACATTCCGGCTATTGTTAGGGCTGCAAGTCCAGCGGCATTTAATTGAATCGATCTGTTTATTGATTTTTTTCTGCAAATTGTGTCTTATCTTTAGACTAATTTGTTTGATGAACTTTGTTCGTTCTCGACACCCGAAAATATGAGCATTCTCCAAATTATCGACAAAATTTATTTAATTTATTTTAATTATTTTCGTCAAAACAGTAAAAACTGTAAATGACGTATGGTGATGCTGCAGTAAGAGGACAACGGCGTACATTCCAATCATAATTTAATCAGGCGGGCATGCCTGTACAATTCAAGTAAGTAAGTTTTTTCAACCCAAGGCTCCTGCAATTCTTCATTATTCGAGATAAGGTCATTTATCTACTTTATAGATGTTTACTGAGCAGGTCTGCGGTTAATATCGTGGTTTCACCCATTCTCAACGATAGATCCTACAGAAACATCTAAAAAAAACAGGTAGATTTCCCTTTTCTTTTTGGTCGGGACTACCTTCGGTTTTGCCCGACTCCTTTCCCGGCTTCCATCTATCGGCGCCTCAGCCTCTTCCGCGGTAACCATACCTGCCCTGGGAACTCTTCTTTGCTAGGAGCCCTGTCGTGCTCCCAGAACAACACGCTCTTCCTCCATCTCGGCCCTCGACATTTACATTGATGTTCAGGTAGCCCGCGAACGCATTTGTGCTCGTACAGACATTTGTGGGTGCACGAAGCTCGTTTCCCATGCACACGTTTTCCATGCAGATCGCACACGGAACACTGAAAGGGCAAGGGATGTCGGTAAGATTACTGCGTATAAATCTACCGTGATGTACTGGGAATGTATTCCAGGCCACAAACACAACTGCAAGGGTATCACATCCAGATATAAGCGGTTCTTGCCGCTCACGCAAGCCGCTTCGCCATCTAGTTCGGGAGGGAATACTGGAATACGATAGGAAAGGCGACCCGTAAAGGATGGCGAAGTCAATCATGTCGCTAGACAAGAGTAAAAATGTCCATGCCAGCACAAGACTCGCACCCCTCGTGCCTCACGACCCCACGGAAACAGAACTTGTGTTAACATACAATAAGTTCACTGATGAACCTCGGGGTTTGAAAGAATATTATGAACATTTTCCAAAAAGAATATAATTTCCATTTTCAGGAAACTCCTCATTCATTGAAATCTTTAAGTTTGATATTTTCATATTATTCAGACGATGTGACATATCTTCGAAAACAAAATAAAGTAATAATGACAAAAACTTATATATCCCTTTACTGGTGTACCAACGAAATTAAATTAGTTCATATTCAATATCGAGACGCTCATTTTATTTTACGAGTACTCGTAAAACTTATGTGTATTAAAAGTTATTTCACTCGCAAAATGAAGAATAAAATGCTGTCTTCTTTTCTCATAATCATAAAATTCACAGATAATACCATGCACAAACTTTATGTGAAGCATTTTTTCGACGATACTGCGTACTTTATGGCGAGGTGGGTTCCAGGTGCGAGGTACATAACATTATCAAGTAGAACAAGTTTGACTGCACGAGTTTTATGCAATATTTTAATTTTTTATGAATCTATTGAAATCGTAAGTAAAGTGTTTCGAGCAAACACAGTTTGATGATCACCTGAGTTCATAAAAAATATTTCAGAATCTATTTCTCTATTATTTATGGTTTCGAAAACGTGTTATTAAACATTCCTTTTTCGGATGAACTACTTACCTCAGCAAAATAATGTTTTAAAGCTGAAAGTCCCGGTGATTGCACGTGTAATTTACATTTTTATATGTGCTACATAAACATTCTTATTATTTTACAAAAAAATATATGGAAATATCGACATCAAGCACAACCTGGCGGAAACGAAAGTAACCAATTCTGGGTGTAAAATGGAAACAAAGCCACAGCGCATCTTTCTTACTTTCTCGCATTTTTAAGAATTCATGTATGTATTCGCGAGCCGGAAAACGGCAAAGTTTCGGCAGAAAACGTTATTTCCAGGTACTGGTGACGTAAAAGTGGATAAATCTTGTTCCTATATATAGTAAATAATTTACTATACGTACAGCATTCTTCTACTTTTTAGTAAATTACTTCCTCTAACACAAGGTCTAGACAGAATCCATGTTTTGTGGGTCCTTGACACCGAAAAATCGGTTAACGTCATTTGTCTGTCTGTCTGTCCGACTGTCTGTGGTCAACGCTAGCGCCTAATCCGTTGAGCTGATTTTCTTCAAAACTGATATTTTCTGATCCACTTGAACGAAAACGGGGTTTTGGAAGTTTCAAACGGATATTTTTAAGGGTACTTTTATTGAAGTCACAAAAATATTTTCAATTTAAAAAAATACTCCAATTGTTTTATTAGTTTTGTTCTCGGGTAGCGTAGAGGGCGTTTAAGGGAATGACGCAAATCTAATGTAAGTTAAAATCCCTGAATTTTCCAAAATTTGCAAAAATCCGTTATTTTGGGGCAACAACTACAATATTGAAGATAGAGATCTTTACTTTCTCGTATATGTACTATGTATATACGGAGTAATGTAGGTACACTTTTTTATTGAAGACGGGCGTTCTTGAATTATAGAACTCTAATGTTTATTGGAGTATAGACAATATATTACTAGATTATAGTGGAAACTAATCAATATTTGACTGAGTGCTTGAGAATAAATTGAAAGAAATCCCACTCACTAATCTTCCCTTAGCTAAGTACAACCTCACACTCTCATGCTTCCGCACCACAGAATTTTAAAAAATGAGAGCTTTCGATTCGATCAATAAAAGGAAGTAATAAACAAAAGACGACAAATAACCATGCATTTTATTAATTGTGAACTATTATTAACATTTAGATTAAAACACAAAAATATCCTCCTTAATGTAAAAGAGGATAATAAGATCTATCGATACCGCTAGTAGGGGCCACTGCATTTCATTTAAAAGAAATAAAAATCACGAAATTTTGTTGAAAAAGGCTTAAACGACTTTCTAAACGGAAATTCTAAGTGTTTTATCTAGTTGCGCAATCGCCCAACATAACCCAAATTCGCGGTCACCCCTTGTTGTAATGAATTTGTGCGGTTTATATATATATATATATATATATATATATATATATATATATATATATATATATGACTCCGGTGAATAAGCTTATAAATCAAAAAAACTTAATTTTACAGGGGAGCAAAAAAACTTTAAACTAATGCTATAAATAAGGGATTAATGATATTCGAACAAAACTTACGCAAAAATAGTTTTATTTGAATATCACCTTCGTTTGAATATCATTAATCCCTCATTTAATTCATTTAACCGTTGTTTTTTGCTCTCCTGTAAAATTGTTTATGTCTTATCAGCTTATTCACCGGGATCAATGATACATCGCCATGCGTCATCAAGAGTCACGGGTTTTGAATGCAGCAAAACATAGCCATGAGTATTGCGAGAGAAAGGGGAGCAGTATGGGAAGCCTCGAACTCCCACCATTTAACTCGTTTAAGATCCATTCAAGACGAAAAAAATTCACAACCGTTACCCAGCTGTGGGTCGCGGTCAACTGGCAAGTATTTCAACATTGGGCATTGGGAACTCAAACAGCGACAGGTTTTTCCCTGGCGCGTCGAATGCGATTTTCTAAAAAACAACACGTCGCTACAACTGTCCCTCGCTGTCCGTGCCAACGCAACAAGCGGTCGCCACCCAAACCCCTGCGGGAAAAGGGCGTCGCTGGGCAACGCCCCCCCCACCGGCGTTTGACGGGCGCGGAGAGTGACGGGCCGTGGGTGGCGGGGACGGTGGGCGTGGCGGGGACGATGGGCGTGGCGGGGACGGTGGGCGTGGCGGGGACGGTGGGCGTGGCGAGGACGGTCGGCATGGCCGGGCCGGGCCGGATCGGGTCGTCGAATTCGAGGCGGGGACGGCGGCGGGCAAAACTATGGGCTGCGGGGGAAGGAGATAGCTACACGCGGCGAGCAGTGGGTGGGTGGGGGGCGCGGCCTCGAGGCGTGGGCGAAGCTCCAGGCACGGCCGAGTGGTGGCGAGCGCGGCGGGGAGCACAAGGAGGCGGCGAAGAGGGTGTGTAGTGGTGAAGCGGTGGGTGTGTGGGCAGTAAGCGGCGCGGCGCCAGCGAGGCGCGGGCATCGGCGGGAAGGCGCGCCAGCGACATGGGGTAGGTCGACAAGAGGGGAGGGAGGGTTCGGCGGGTGGCCGAGGGGCAGGAGGAGAGGCGGCGGGGGGCGTGATGAGGCCGGAGAGCGGGGTGAGGGGGCGGGGCGTGCGATGAGGGGGCGGGGCGCGCGATGAGGGGGCGGGTTGGGAGGGGCGGGTTGAGAGGGTGGGGTGAGGGGCTAGAGTGAGAGGGTGGGGTGAGGGGGTGGAGTGATGGGGCGGGGTGAGGGGCGGTGCGCGGGATGTGGGGGTGGGTCGGCCAGGAGACGGACGGCAGCCAGCAGAGCAGGGAAAGAGAGAGAGAGAGCGGTAGAGCGACAGGGACGGTGAGCGGTGTGGGCGGTGAGTGGCAGGGATGGCGGGCGATCCGGTTTCAATTTGCGTGACCTCTGAAAACTGGCATTGAAGCGAACGCATATCCATGGGCTGCGGCCTCGCGACGCACAAAATACAAGCGGTGCCCCCACACAATTATCCGGCGGCCGCGGCGCGCGCCACTGATATGCAGGGAAGAATACAGAGAAAGAAAAACGTAGAGAATGAAACAGGTAGATCGGGACGGAAAAAAAGAAAGGGGAAAAACCAAAGATGAAACGAAATTGGAGAAAAGGAACAAAATAGTGAAAGTTGCCTCACACCCGGGCACTGGAAGCTTGGTCATTGCCTACTCCAATATGGGCTGTTCCCTAGAATTAGAATTAAGAGCCACATGGCGCCTATGGTCTTTTGAATTCTATGTTCCTCACCAGACACGAAAACAGCCACGTTTATCCGTCACTTGCGTCGTTGCGTAGCTGAGGCTGAATAGGATCTAGTTAGAACCGGAATTGTGCAAGGATTAATTTTTCGGAGCAGCTGTCCAAGGTAATCATCTATGCACCATAGCACACGGGACCTTCCTTCAAAAATGCACCTGACCAAGCTCGACAAGAACCGTACAATTAGTTTGCTCCCACATGGGTTGTATTATTGAGCATTTTAGAATTTGGCAATGCGGCCAAAACATTCAAATGTTTTCCGTCTCCCATGGGGTTTATTTACACACCACCATCGTGTTGCACACTGTAGATTTCCCTCCTTTTGATATCCCCCCCTAGCCGGGTACGCACCCGCAATTCCGTGGCTTTACAGTCAGTATGCTAACATCGCGCCGCCTCCTTCATTATCTTCGAGGCATTTTTATTTGTTCAAACCTCGTTCCCATTTTGACGACCCTATAACATCTCGCCTTGATCTTTCCAAGTGTCAAAAACTGTAGTTCTTTCCATCTCCGTCGCCCTGGAATCTGTTTGAGCAGCCATTTCAATTCACATGCAAGCGTTATCCCCTGACGTACATCGACGTTAAAACTACACTTACAAATTTATACTTCACTGCCTTCCCAGCAATGTCGAGGATTTAGCACACTAGCGCTATAACGTTAACTGGGGCACTGTGCGGTTAGGTGATCTAAAACTACTTATATGGGTGTTCGGAAATGAGATGCACTTGCAGTTGTATAATGAAGTAGATCCTGATGCGAGAGAAAGTTGTCATTCAATTGACGCCCCATTTCAGGTTTGCCAATGCGTAATTCTCGCAGAGTGTTCGTGACACTAGGTGCCATGTATTCTGAAATAGTAATTACGAGTCACCTGAGTTTTCAACAGTATTATCTTGTTTTCGATAGCAAAATCAGAGGACTAATTTTAAATTAAAAATAATTATAGGTGTGGGTTTAGAGCTGTGGAATAAATCATGAACGTATGAATGAAGTATTACATTTCAATAACAAATCAATAAATAATAATTCAAGAACAGAAAACTCATTATTTTCTGTTTTCGTTTAAAAAATTCAAATGCGTTGAATCACGCATACCCTTATAATCTATTCTAAAAGTTTAATGAATGGGAATTTTCATTTTTCGAGAATACTACAAAATATTAGTTTGAAGATTCTACAATTTTATTTTTCAATTCTGATGTGTACGATAGACAGGCCACTGAAACTGGGACATCGATTTATGTTAACTTATTTGATGCCTTCTCTTTGACATTGATTCATTTTTTATGGTTTGTAATTTTTAGTCTCTGATGATGTATGTTGCTTCCTATTACTTTTAGATAAAAACGGAAAGCCATATATTCTTCTCAGAAGTTGATTTACTAGTTTTCTAGACTGAGATGTGTCTTCAATAGATTTGCATTGAGACAAAAAGAGAAGTAGAGAAGTCATATTTTTCAAGACATTTATAATACAATACGAAAGTTGTGTTTCTATGAAGACGACTGAGAAAAGCAAAGAAAGAGTAATTCAAACTAAAAGTGAAGAAACTCAAGGAGAAGAAATCGAGAATATTTCTCATTGTCAAATTTAATTTTCGAAGTAACTCGCTATTCCACTTTAAATTTAAAATAATAAATATTTCAATTCCTTGGCTTTCAATTGCTCCTTCTAGTATGTTATGATTACGAAGCGGATTTTGGTAACCTAAAAATCTCCAAAAAGGATCAATAAAATGTTCTTACAATGTTTTAAAAATCTCTAATAGCAAAGAAAAATGAAAAAATGTGATCAAAACCTGTTCGGATGAACAACTCAAGCTGTTGGATACGTTACTGATGTAATTGAGGCTTCTTGCATTTGTTCAAGTGCACTCAGCTTACCAACTTTTGGTATGGACTGTTCTTTACCAGTAAATCTGTCTTTAGGTCTTCCGAAATCGGTCGAACATGGCATCGTAGGAACCTTAGATTACATAGATAATCTCAACGGCTGACATAACAATTTCCGAGCGAAAAAATTAAATGGGCATCTCTGGAATTCTACGGAAAGCATTTGCTGCATTTCGTAAATATTATTTGAATCAAGCACCATTAAAATTATATAAAATTCGATGAAATGGCGGGGACGGCGGTAGGGGGCGGGGGGTTCGGCGGGGAGAGGGGGCGGGGTCGGCGGCGGGGCGGCGGTGGGGGCGGGGACGGCGGCGGGGGCGGCGGGAGTCGGGTGAGGCGGCGGGGGCGGGCCCGGGGTCGGCGGGGGGACAGAGGCGGGATGGCGACGGTGCTGGTCACGGGCGTGGCGGCGGAGGTGACTCATGGAGTAGGGGCGAGTTTAGGATGGAGGGAGTTTTCGAATTCCTGGATCATCTCGGGCCGAAGCCACTTGAACAAACAATGGATGACCCATTTAGTTCCGCCCGTTTGGTAGGGGTCCAAGTCACAATATAAACCGCGTACAAATTTAACAATAATGTTAATATTGTTTGTAATTAAATGTACAAATTCAATAATGTTATACCTCGAGCCATGAGTTGCAAATATTCAGGAATACAAGTAGACAATAAATTGAGCTGGGAAACTCAAGTAAATTTCGTTGTAGGGAAAGCCTGGACATTTTTGCATTTTGTTATGCGGTTTCAGAAAAAGAGTACCGCGAGAGCGTAAGAACTAGCATATATGTCATTATTGCGAACAATATTAGAATAAGGCATGATATGTTGTGACTCCTACAGACTTTTGCAGCAAGGGAATCAACAAAAGGTCCAGCGTAGAGCATTAAAATTTACTTTCAGAGGTAATAAGAATAAAGGAGTATGGGAGTCTCTAAGCTATGTATAAAGGGTACAAAGGCTTTCGAGCGTGGAAAGAAATTCAAAGTCGATAAGGGAAACCTACATACTTCGACAGAGCAGATCACATGCGCAAAATTCAGACAAGAATTCAGAAAACGGATATTGGGAAATTTTCATTCGCAAATCGAACTAATAGATACGGGAATGGTTTGCCTGTGACAGTGTTTGATCCCTTTCCTCAAAGCCTGAGCAAATTTAAAAATAAATTTGTTTCTTTAATATTATTAAATTACTAGTCTACTATGTAAAGCAAGTTGTATTATCACTATTATTATAATTGTTATTATTATTATTACTGCTATTATAATTATTATTAATTATATTTAGAGAGGTGTAGTGAAGTTGAGGAAAACTAGTGTATAAGACAGATATTACAGCTCAGTGACTAAAGCTACAGTAGCTTAGTTCAGAGTGCAAGCTTCTTAGATCATTGAGAAGCACAGAATGCACCAAACATTTTTGATAGCTGTAATTCCGTAAGAAGAGACGAAGTAGTAACAAAGGACAGAAAAACACAAAGAAGGAAGGATTGGAGGATGTCAAAGAAGAAAAAGTGGCCCTAAGTTAATAGAAGACAAAAATCTAGGATAAATAAATAATGTTTAATTGTATTAAGAAACAATTTTGCAGATTATTCGTGGATAAAATATTGTCGAATATATTATCATTAATGATTCATCAATTATTAAGTCCATCAAGAATTCACAATGAAATTAATGTTAAAAATGTAACCAGTGATGAAACAAGCACAAATTTACGCAAAACTGTAATGGAAATTGTTTTTCAATGCAACAGAGCTTGAATATTAATGCAGAATTATTTTATTGTGTAGTAACGGGTGATGGTGATAATATGCGAGAGCAAAATTGAATAAAATGAAATATTCTCATTGGCAACAACCGTGGAGCACGTGTGAACCGAAGGAAATATGGGAAAAGTGCGAGTGCGAATTAACAATGTGTGAACGATGTGGTACGTTAGCTGTAGCATAGAAATGTTGACGAAATTTTATAGAGAAAATGACAGAATATATGAAGAAAGATACACAGAAGAATAAGAGAACACCATAATTGAGGACAGGCTTCATTGTTCAAGATTGGATCTCTCAAACATGAAATACAATTTACTGCTTAATCTGCTTCCCATGTTAAAACTGGTGGAGCTAAAACAGCACGTACTTTCTCCCCGTGTTTTCACGAAAAATTACGCAGAAAGTACTCAAATTTTCGAAAAACTGTACATGACCTTATTCCAAAATCTATATTTAAGGAACAGCTTTCATTACGGGAAAAATCTCTATCTTCAACATTTCGGTTGTAGAAAGTCGCCAAACAAAAATTTTAATTTTTGCAATTTTCGAAAAATCAGGATTTTGAACGAAAATGAGACTTTCACCATTCTTCTAAAAGTCCTTCACACTATCTAGCAACAAAATTTAATAAAAAACGATAGATCATTTTTTTAAAATTTTGAAAATGTC
>BLKR01012416.1:0-19863 GCA_011170035.1 Teleogryllus occipitalis
ACTTATCGCACGGTAAAGAAGTTATTTCGCTCAATGAAAGTAAGTTAAAATTAATAGTTTTTTACGAACGTTATTCTGGTGTTTCCATCACCAAACAATTGTAATATCAAAAAACTAGACTATTACCATGCATGCCGCCATTAGTTTTTATTAATCAAAATTTCGAAAAAACGTACTGCTAGCACTTCGGTTAGAACATTATAATATGTAATTTCAGTACATTGTCCATAATCGTTACACTACGCAAAATTGTGTGGAGTGGATAGTTAACGTCAGAAAATAACTCCAGTTACTTGTATTGATATACAGGACTGTTTGGTTAACTGCGCCAGATATACTTTTTTTTTTTTGTTTTTTGCATTTGTTCATCTTAAGTTAGCCAAACTTATTATATAATAATATGAAGTTAATATAAGAAACAGTAATACAAATTATTAATTTTCAAGTTTTAGCAAATTTCGTGGGATGCAGAAACGTAGACGAAAAAAGATTCACTTAACTGCAGTATGGGATTAACTGATGCTCTTATTGTTGTGACGCGAATTATTAAGAGCATGCTGAACACAGTTATACGAGTATATTATAAATAGGAGACAGATTTTAATGAAATATCATTTTTACTTTCTTGCATACCTACGTATATACGGAGTGATATACGTAATGTAGAGAAAGTTATGTAATGTTGCGCGAAAAAACGGTGGATTTTCGGCAGAAAAAAATTCATTGCCGGATCCTGATAACGAAAAAGTGGATAAATGCAGTTGCTTAATTAAAAGAAAAAAGTCCTCTAATATGTGATGTAGATTCCTATTTTGATCCAGAATTCCTATTTTGTTGGTCCTTGATACCGAAAACTAAATTGCAAGCGAAACGCCCGCCGTCTGTCCGTCTGTGAACACTACTAGCGCTTACACCATGCGTAGGATTTTTTTCAAATTGAAGAAACATCTATCTATCTGTAGTTGAAGATTTGTAATTTTGAAAACCATTCTTTAAAACTTGGGGGTTTTTTAGATCATGCCCCAAGGACATTCTCGAAATTTTCTCAAAAGTTTTGTTCAAAATGTTTTCTTTAAATTTATTGTAATAACAGAGCAAAATACACTTATAAAGTGACATAGGTTCTATTTTCACGGTTTACAGGATTTTCAAAAATTGCAAAAGTTTGAATTTTTCTAGCGTCTTCACACAACTGAAAAAATTGCAAATTTTTTTGCGAAAATTGACCAATTGAATAACAAAAAATTAAACTAATGTTAAAACGATAATAATATAGAAGATGTAGCATTACAATACTATGAAAATCGAAAACAGTACACTGATTTTTGGAAGGTTTAGATACCTGTAAATGCCTTTTATCCAAAAGCACACTTTTTTGGAATTGATCACTTTTATCAATAATCCTGCGATATTTAAGAAGCTATTTAAACAGTAAAAATAAAAAAATGCCATTACATATTTATGGGCTTTAAGAGTGTAATATAAATATATTGGGGATCCTATTGTATTTTATTTCAATTATCTATGTCCCCGTCTGAAGTTGGGCCTCATGGCAGTTGCATAGGCCAAAGGACGGCCTTGCGAACAACTAGAAAACTCTAGCAGAAACTTCTACGAATCTAATACAAACGATATGTTAGAAAGAATAAAGATATCAAGTTTAGAAATTAAGAATACTCTTCTTATTCCCTTACAAAAGTTCAAAATGTTAGCAACTCTCTGATATTTGGAAACAAAATAAAATCGCTGTTTTTGTAAGCTTAAAAAGTCTTCGTACACACCTGTTGAACAAAACATATTAAGTTATTTAATACTGGGTATGAATTCCATTTGCTTTGATTATTGTCTCTAGTCTTTGCAACATAGATTTCAGCAACGTTGCCGTAGTCGCAGGGTCAATTAAACTTCGGTCTCTCAGACCTCTCACGTTAAATATTTTTTTATTAGACAAACTGTATTTTCTATTTTCAATCCCATAACTGACCACATATGACCTACGGGATCATATGTGATCAGTGAATATTAGGGAATTTAAGACGTGAATGAATTTTCTTTCTTAGTGTTTTAAGGTAGCTATGATCTAGTGGCGCCTCTAGGGTGACCAGATTAGTAGCCAGGGAGGGCACCAAATATAAGAATATTTACCGCTTAAATGTCCGACCTAATTTCATTACTGGACATTTGATTGATGCACACAAGTCTGGTCTATGGGATCCCAATTCTTTTGTTAATATTCTCTTTTCATAATTCACGTTTCTGTTGGGTAAATATATTACTTTATTCATGTTAAAAATGGATGACGATATTCATGTTGTTTTGTGAAATTTTTAATTTAAAACACGTTTACGAATTCTCGTACAGATCAAAATACAACCAATTTCTCACAGAAGCATTGAGGAACAGATTTTTTAAACATCGTGCTAACATACGTTCCTAACGTGTTTGCAAATGTCAAAATTCAGGCAGACACATGGCGCGGTCGCACTTGATTTGTGACCGACGAGTGCAATAAGCTCACATAATTCCCTCTCACGTTCTTCCCTACAATGAAGAAACCATCCTCGTGTTCAAGGGCCAAGCGGCGGCCACAGGCCTCCTGTGTCCAATGCCCTGTTGCCAAATCCTGAGCTGTTGCCACTTGCTCGGTTATCGCTTCCCAGCTAGGATAACAAAAATTACACTGCTGGCTTGAATAGCCGTTACAGCTTTCTTTCGGAAAATAAGGGTTTCAGTGCAGCGGGTAATTAGTCGATTCTCAAAAATATTTAATTGAAAAAAGCACCTACCATTGACGCAGTTATTCACTTTCTATTCATCTGACTACCAATACAAACAATAAAAAAACGGTCTTATTTTCTTGTTTTATTGGTAACGGTTACGTAATATATTACAACTTTTATACTACTAACACTTCATTCTTCTAATAAACCTTAAGGGAATGACAGAGACACGGCTGAGAGACAAAAAAATATATAATTATTGAAAAGCAAAACGATATATAAAATTCCACGTCTACAACTGATTTCAAAGTCATTTGTCAGATACATACTCTAATGTACAGAATAAAAAATGAGTAGTGCAGGCTAGGATTTGAACCGAGATCTTCAGCACAAGAAGAAGCCACCCAACCAAATACGCTACGATATTGTCCTTGGGCAGGTCACTGCTGTAGTGTTTTGAATATTACAATGTTCTTGATGCCAGAAAATTCTTTCGAAAAATCGCAAAAGCTACTGTTTATTTCAGACAAAATTCTAAATAAAACGTATTTTAAAATTTAATATTTAAAACGATTGCACTTGGAAATAAATCTCCAGCATGTGTATTGGTGGTGTTCGAAAACATATATATTGTCACTATATAACTCAAACTTTTGCGAAAAACACTCATATTTTAAGAAACGTGCACATGAGATGATTTGAAAGAGTAATAATGAAGAGCAGATTACATTAAGAAAGAAATATGTATAATTATCTTTCGTCTAACGCAGTGTATTCTTCAGACAACGTTCACAGAAGTAACGAATAGTACACAGAAAACTGCCAGAATAGCGAACATTCGTTTCGGTATATTTTTCAGTTTTAGAGGAATATCATTTTGTCACTCAATAGATCTTCATTGTATTAATTGTAATAATTAATTAATTGTATTGTAATAATTTTTTCAAATATACAATTTGTCCGATTTGTTACACACGAGGAAGCTTTAAGTTAAATTTACTATGCGCACGAATAATATGAAACAATTGAATATTTGTAATATTGAAAAATTAAAACTTTGTATGAAAAAAGACTTACAATGTTTTTAAGTACACGTTGCAAAGGTTGCGATAGCTCAGTGGCATCGTTACAGTTTTCCCTGTAACGTTACTGACCGCGAGGCCCTAGAGTTCGAGTTCCGACGTTGGCGGATGTTCGACTGTGGTTACATATGTAGGTCGAAAAACTTTGGAGCCGTTTTTAAGAAAAGTTTGAAAATGCTTCCCAGGGACTTCAACTAAATTACCCCAAAATTTAAAGAATTATTTTCAAAATCGCAGGGCCTCGATTCGGGCCAGATCGTTAATGGAAAATTAGTTTTGACAAAAATTCTACGAATAGTTTACACACTAGTGTTCACAGAGAAACAGACAGACAGACCAGGGGACACATGGACGGAGAGACGGACGTTTTGATATAATAACAACACTCTCTTGGCAACTTAAGTCCCCAAAACGTGTAATTCCATTAAATTCTCGACATCGATTTACTGCAACATTACATACATACCTCTCTAAATATTACTTTTGTTACTCCGTATGTTTACGAGGAAGTAAAAATAAATATATAAATAAATACACTTTCACACACCACACAGTAGGTTACCCGCAAAAAAGAATAATTACAGAGCCCGAATTCCTGCCCGTGAGAATGCAGTTCTAATGTTATTACATAAACAGGGGGTCCCACCAACTATGGACCACCCCCACAACTTCTAAACGGTTCAGGATATCGAAATAAAGTGTTTGCTGAATAATGAGGAATCATGGGGCAAGTAACGAGCCGTAGAGAAATTATCTATAATATTTTTAATTTTCGAGAAATATAATCATCTTCGATTTTTAAATGGAACTATATATTTTTATCACCAGCAATGGATAGACCATGAAAAGAGGATTAAAATGATGTATCATTTGCTAATATTTTGATAGTAACTTGAGTATAAAATTAGGCTTTCTGACATGTGATTTTGAATTAAACGGGTAATCGTTGCAACTCTCGTCTTTTGGGGAAGGTGGCCATCACGACGTCTAGACTGTTGCGTCTTGACTGAGAGGGGTGGCAGTGGGGGATAAGAGGCATAACTACAGTAATTCTTAGTGATGGCACAGACATCACACTAAGAAATACCAATTTTGACAATCAGAATGGGAGACATTTTCCATTTATTTATTTGGATTTAACTTGCCTTCTACTAAAATTTCAAAACATTGATCGTTCCAAAGAACGATATAAAAAATGGTAGCATAAAGATGTTAATAATAATAAATATCATTTTCAAACTGAATAAGAAGCCAACCACCGTCTCTTCGTTGGTAAATGTCATTTTTAATTAAAATGATCACTCGTCCACTTTGCAACCATACGACTGCTGTTCTTAAATGGAAAAGAAAACTATACACTTCCGTCTTCTGCATTTTCAAGTTTCAGGCAGCACTTGGCGCTATGAAATGAGAAACTCACTAATCAGAATGAACAGTAGCGAATGCAGATATGCATTTTTGTTAAAGTTTGGTAGTTACACTAATAGAACTGTCAAGAGTATTTCAAGTTTTTTATTACTTTGTTCTTCTGGTAGTACGTGTTTAAATAGGAAGTTAAGTTACTGTGAATAATAAGAGAAAATGTCTACCTATCTATTATTTGATGAATTAATCAAGATATTACAACGAAAATCTTTAAGAATTCATTCGCCTCCCATATATTAAAGTGATAGTTTGTTTCTGCACTGAGTTCGAGTTCGGTAAATTTAGAAATGACCTTTAATAATAATAATAATAACAATAATAATAATAATTATATTATTATTATTATTAATTTTATTATTATTATCGTTTTCGCTACAATATTTTTATTTCGTTTTTTTCGATTATCGTTGATTTGGAATTTCAGAAGAAGAAAAGTTCAACTCAGATGAACAACTGGGAAAAAATTCTCATTCAGATCGTTAAAATTGATGTTTGTTCATATGTTTTTCATGTCAAGATCATGAATTGCTGCAATTACACCTTCATCCTACACGGTCATCTCTCTTACACTCCTCTCTTCACAAAACAGTATCAACGTCGCGAAGGCCACCTTCCCAAAACGGCGACTGTTGCAAAGGCTACCCGTTTACTTGAAAATCTGATGCCAAAAAATCTAATTTTATACTCAAATTACTCTTAAAATACTAACATATGATAAATCATTTTATTCCAATATTCATGATGATAACATTGCTGATGAAAAAATATATAGTTCAATTTAAAAAATCAAAGATGATTAAATTTCTCGAAAACTAAAACTATTATAGAGAATTCCTCTACCAGCCTGTTACCTGCCCCAAGATTTTGCATTGTTCAGCGAAAACTGCAACTCGATACCCTGAACCGTTTAGAAGTTATGGGGGTGGTCCATATTTGCTGGGACACCCGGTATCATATAAACATTAGAAACCCTATGTAACTTGATCGATGATAAATGAAAGCGATTGCTGTATACTAAGCGAATGAATAGGGATGACTAAATACGTCTCGTAGTGGAAACCTCGAAATGTTTACTTTTCATAGCGTCAACTTCGGGTAGCTATATTTTCTTAATTAAACCCCAAAATATCCAAGCAATTATTTCAAATTAAATAAAACTACAATTTTATTGACAATAATACTAACCTGATATGACTTTCTACAAACAATTATAAGGAGATGTGAACTTCTTCATCCTAAATCGTTACTTTTAATTTTAACGATTATGTTAATGTTTGCTACTCAGAGACACGGAGCATGCTCCAAAGAACACAATAAGTAAACGAAATTGAGGATATTATGATTATTATGTCGTAGTAGCTTCATTGTTGAAATGACGACTGATTCTTTCATATGAGATTTTCTGTGTTTCATGAAGATGACCTCGGCGTATACGTATTTCGAAGACGTGTAAACTTCCATGATTTTGACGCGATAAGCGATGACCTCAAACAATCCACTTCGATTCAGAGGGTAGTGTCAAAAATCATTGGCGTGTTAGTGTCGAATGGAAAAGAATGCGTCTAGGAATTGTTCTGAACTTCGAATAATTGAATTTTAAAAACATGTTTATTTGCAAACTTTGCACCTTCATTGAAATTTACTTAACTGCATACGTAAGTTCACATTCCTTCAATTACACATGTCCATAAATAAACATATGTCATTACAATATTATAATAGTATTATTACTTTTTCGCATATTCCATACTGATGCGATATGCTTCGAAAGGCAGCAGACTTACTGGTTAGAATGAAATTTTGAATGTTATAACAATGTATTTCGTATTTGGAACGTGTGAATACTGAGGAGCTGGAAGCTTTAATGTCAATATTTATACGTCAAGACAATTAATGCAAAATTATTGTTTTCTTGTATATTTAATTTGAAAAATTTTCCACAATTTTATATGTAAAGAATTGGCTTCCTAAGAAGGTGGATAAAGGCTTTCTCGAGGGAAAGCGAGTGTTACGATTTATGCTTACAAACTCAGCCTACTTCGCCTTGAAGCGTGTGGAGGAAGGACGCAATTTTCACCGGGAGGTATTTCTGAAAGCCAATTGATGACTCTTTCTTGCTTCCAAGTTGAAGATTGTTCGATAGCCGACTCGAGTAGTATTTTAAAATTTATGCTGTAATTGTTAAACAAATGGAACTTAAAGTATTTAGAATAAAATGAAAAATTAAGGAGCTGAAAACCAGGAATATCTAACCAGCAACAATTTTCGTGGCAATTAATGCAAGCGTTGTGGACGCTTGTCCCCTCCACCCCGTTAGGAACTTCAAATGTATTTGCCGGAGAAACTAAGCAAGCCGTTGCAAAACGGCTTATAGAAAAGCTTAACGTGGGAACTGCCAAAAAAATAGTTGCCATGACATGCTAATTTCTTATAAACACTTACGTATCTCGAAAACGAAAGGAAGCGCTAATCAGATTGCGGAATTTTACATCTCGTTTTAAGGCAATTTTAAAAAAGCAATACGTTTTTTTGTAAAATTTAAAAATTTATAAACAATTTCCAAATTTTGCAATTCTAAAGTGGGAAGGGTTTTCTGATGTCCCAGAACCAAAAACTGCGAATTAACAATTTTGCAACAATTAACAATTTTATAAACAATTCCGAAATGTGCGCTATTCCTTCCGGGGAGTGTCCCCAAATTGTCCCTGATTTGATGATAGTAAAATAACAATTTTGACATGAGATGCAAATTAATTGCTTAATATCTAGTTTAATTGTTACTTTAATGATAAATATACAGCTGGTCTTTGAATTTTACTTTCCCTTATTGAAATTGTTCCCTAGAAGTCCTAACGATTCGAGAAAGACAGTATTTTGCATTTTTGCAAATGTAATATACATATGAACAATTGAAAATATGCAATTATAATCGTTTTTCTTATCGCAAAATTCTGTAGTAAACTGGTCATTTGATAAAGTTCATAAATTGCGTTTTGACAAGAATATTGGAATTTAAATATCTATAAGAACGTAATTGTTCTAAAATTAGTGTTATTTTATCTGACATCAATGCAATTTCTTAAAAAAGAATTGTGTTAACAGTGATTAAGTGCTATGAGTTCATATATATTTCAATGAATTTACTTTCATGTCCATTGAAGTGTTTCTTTCATGTATTTTTCATTTGAAAATACTTCCACATCTGAACTGGCGGCGCCCGCCATTTTGTACGACGTAATTTTGTTAGGGCACTCCCCCCTGAGTTGAGATTGGCTACGATGGTTTGTGAGGCTCCGCCTGCGACGTTTCGTCATGACAAGGGCTGTCCAAGCCGTGCAAAAGCTGAACTTAGCCGCAGACGGCCGCGATCAATTTATGTTTCCAGTACTGTACAATGATTAAAGTGGAAGTGAGATCGGAAAATGTCACCTGTTTTATCATGTTTAAAACATCCATGTTTTTGTCCAGGTTTTCATCGACATCTAAAAACTTTTGTGATGTATCGATATTTGGGTAAAATTTGCAATCACTAGCTACGTCTGCTCTGGAGCATGAATTCAAGCGGACCTCCATCCCTGAAAAAAATGGTTGAAAATATTTTGCGGAATGAAAAACTAAATCTAGATGTAAAGTAGAATAAAGCGATTAAACTAATTGAAAGAGAAATGTATGAGGGCGCACGGCCAATATATGTCCAATGCACAAGAAAATTTACATACTTTTTTAAAACGCAAGGTTTGGAAGAAAACGTATATAACGAGCATTCCTGTGTTTTGGGCCAAAGTGTGTTTTTTCTTTGTGTACTGTCCCAGTTGTGAAGAATATTTATTATTTTTTTATTCCTAAAATATACTATTTTCAAATCACATTTCTACATTTCATACAAAAATGATGAATTATTTTTTTTGTGTTTGGGTGATTTAGTCACTGCCATTAACCCACTAGCAATACATTTCTGGTTACAACACATAATTTTTACAAACGAACGGAACATTTAAACTATAACCGCAACGGAACTTTAACGATCTCCCCCAAATAGAATGCCTAGATCTGAGGAGACCTTGCGCCTGCTTCTCCGTGGACGGGGCCGTCCACTCGTCTGCACATCCCGCCGCCCACGGCACGCGCGCTCGCCTCTCACGTCCGCCCACTGCGGCGGCGGAGTCGCTAACGAGACTGCGCCGCAGTAAATTGGCTGAGCGTCGCCGCTGCAACCTCAGCCGCCTGATCGGGCGCGCTCACTCCGCCCCACGCGCCCGCCTCGCTCTTTGGGACGCCGCGCCCCGCCCCGGCCCGGCCCGGCCCGGCCCGGCCCGGCGCGGCCCGCCCCGCCCCGCCCCGCCCCGCCCCGTCCCGCCCCGCCCCTCCCCGCCCCGCCCGGCCCCGCCGAGCCACGCCCCGCAGCTCCGCGACCCGCTGCGCCCCGCCCCTCCCCTCCCCCCCGCCGCGCCCCACTCCTCCCCTCCGCACCCCGCCGCGCTCCGTCACACCCGGTCCCTCTCCTCCCCCGCCCCTCACCCGCCCCGCCCCTCTCCTCCCCGCCCCGCCACTCCTCCCTTCTCCCCGCCACGCCCCTCCCCTCGCCTCCCCACCCCGCCGCGCCTCACTCCCTCCTCCGCACCCGCCGCGCTCCGCCACACGCGGTCCCTCCCTTCCTCACCCCTCCCCCCGCCGCACCCCTCCCCGCCGCACCCTCCCCGCCGCACCCCCTCCCCGCCTCGCCACGCCCCTCCCTTCCCTCCCCGCCCTCCCCTCCCCGCCTCGCCACTCCCTCCCCTTCTCCTCCCCGCCGCGCCCCGGCGCGTCCCGTCGCGCCCCGCCCCGCCCCGCCCCACCGCGCCAAGGGATGGGGATGAAAGGAAAGAAAAAAGAAAAAATCTGTTTTTTATACATCGAGTTTTTGAGCAGAAACATCGATTTTTTTATTACAGTCGCATCAACCGAAGGTTCTTAGCAACTCTACAATATTTTACATATTCGATATTTCTTTTAATATTGGCTATATGTACAGTACAGTGATTACAATAGCAGTGAGATTATTTTAAAAATGTACAACTTGGCACCCAATGTTGGTTAGTATGATAAAATGTACAGGAATTCACTTATATTTTATGAAATATATTAGTATCCTGGCAAAATGTTTTAATATCCTGTTGGTAGGGCTTGGAATGGATGATTGCTTTGAATTGTTGCTCTGGTGGTAGGTGTTCTCTTTCATCCTGAGACTTAATGCAGATGTTCACTATATACCACACAGTTCAATCATACGTAAGTCATCGATATTATAACATAGATGTTTTCCTTTGGATATTTTCTTCAGATTGATATATTTGCCCAGAAACATCAATGTTTTAAAATGAATATTCTCATGATAAAAATAAAATTTCTAGTGTCTATTTTATTTGTCGAAGTTTTGTTACCTTTTTTATTATTTTTGTTCTTTCTAATATCGTTAAACTGCAATTTTAACCTTGACTATGTATAACACTGATTAGAAAATGAAGATGACAGTCCAATTTAAGGCATAATATACACTAAACTTATATATCGATGTGCTCTCGCCAGGGCTCGCGAAGGGCGTGTGTATAAATGTGGAGCACTCAATATTGCAAATGATATTTAGTATGGAATGTAGGAAAGAATATTGGGATTGAATTATGTGAATATATTCAATTTGAATACATGTGTATACATTTAGTATTTTATAACAAAATGCATTTTAATTTAAAAATCATTGCCCCCAAAGCTTAACTTTGTTACACCAATTCCCTTTTGTGCCAGTTTGGTTTACGTGGGTTGCCTCATCATTAGAATCCGGAAGTTTGGCAAAATACCTTTTTGTTATTGTTACTATTTTATGACTTTTACTATAGGAATCACTTAATTGTATTTCTGAAATTGTTTTAGTAGGCTTTCATTTTGGCTTTTTTTGCCTATTTCAACTTCTGAGAACTATTTTTGCCAATTTGTCTAATTTTTTAATTTTTTTTTCTGTCTTTGACGTCATTATTTTGCTCTTTTTCCCTTCTGACACCGATTCCATTAATCTGGATTGATACCTACAAGCCTCGACAACACGAAGGAACAGTCGTGTGTTGTTTTCTGTGGAAGAAGAAGCTGTGTTAAAAATTTAAATGATGATACCAGTCAAGACGATATTTTCATTGATGCCGACAGGCTTTGTTGGCTCACAAGCAACCCAATCCCACTTATCATTAAGGGATCCAATCCCAATTGAAGATTGCTCTTTGTGTAAGATATAGCCTTCTCGTACTGGCGATTACTCAAGTGCGAAGAAGGAAAAATATTAATTCCTATTTCACAATTTCAATATTTAAAAGAGAGTGCACAAAATCGTTTCGACGAGACAGCGTCTTCAATAAAAGAAATTCATAGCCATCATAGCAGATGGTCTAGTGGAATCAAGATTACAAAGGAAAGATCTTCTCCCCACATGCTAAGTGCTAATGTAAATTGGATAATTGTTATGAACTAATGTTAGAACAGAAATGCTTATCTTTCAATTATTAATTTTTTCAAGAAAATTCCGCATTTTCAGAAACGCTCAAATGCCATTTTCTTGAAAGCGGTTCCTAATTTTTTTAAATTGTTTCAATGATTAGTTCTAAATAGACTAAACAATTTGATATAAAAGTCACTTTTATGCATTCTTTTATTTTAAAAAAATTACAAAATATAATTTTTTGAAATCCTTTTACGTCGTTAAGATTTTCATTACCAGCAATCAGTATACATTTTGTATTTGTGAGTACAATTGTTTCAAATAATTTTGTGTGATGTTTTTCGAAAACGCAAAAGTTTTGGGTGCAAATGAGCTTCAAAATTCAAATATTCAGAAACGCTTAAACAATATTTTCTCAAAAACAGCTCCAAATTTTTCAACGAAACTTTTTATATGGGGCGATGTTTTACTCCTCTATAATATTCGTATGGTCATGATTATGTTTTACCTTTGGGGGACCGAGAAAAAGAGAAAATGTGAAAATATACTTTGGGCGACGATAGATGGGAAGAGGTTGTGTCAAAACCGAAAAGCTAAGTCATGCTAAAGGTATTAGGAAACGAACTAGCACGAGAAAGTCTGTGTCATTATGTAACACTACTAGTTACACAATATTTGCATGTTTAACCTTTCAATTGCGTGTAATTATTTTCGTTTATTCTTCGGGAACAGAGTGAACATATTGAGGTTTATCTCGAATAAATCTCATTTTACTTGTTTGTTTTTCCTTCAGTACATTAACATATTCGTGGAATAGAATTTACACGCAGCAGTCATTTGCATACTTTCGTGGGGAAAATATACTGAAATAAAAGGCAGTCGTAAAAAGGAAACACTCACGAAGAAGGTACGGAAGACAGCGGTTCAGTGTAGCTATCAACAAACTTAGAAACTCGGAGATAACGCCATAAATGAGTTGAAGTCGTAAAGAAAAAATGAAAGGATTAAGAAGTATAATAGATATCGTGGTACCATCTTAAAAATCCTTTATAAAGTTTATATCACATTGCCTTTTTATCTAACACTACAAACTTCATACATTTTTTAAAAATTTTCTTCAAAATATGGATTATTTAAGTGAGTGGGTGAACAAAGTTTCGTCAAGGAGTTCATTTTGTCAACTTGCATCATTGTAATATATTCCGTCAATACAATGACGTGCAATGTTCTGGATGTTCTTCAAAATGTGTGGCATCCGTACTGTGCTGTTATCGCGGTTGTCTCTATTGATTCTAGTGACAGTACACCTACATTTGGAGGACCGATGATGTATAAAACCTTCTGTCCCTGAAAGGTTCTTTACGGGTTCAAATCAAATTAACAGTGATTGGTGTTATGGGTAATATGGAGGACCTCTTCTGTGGACGTTCCGGACTGTGGAATGGAAACTTCCCGATTACTCTACCTGCCCATTAGAAATGGATAGCGGAACTCTTCTGGATAAATGCACTGTCGCATACAGACCCTCACGATACGCACTTCCTCATCGTTCTAAATTCTTGTGGTAATGCATCTCTGCCAAAGGCTTAACATAAAACGTGAAGTTATTAATTGGATTTTTATCACAAGGTACCTGAAGTTTGAGAGATGATCGCTGTTCTACCTTCATCAACATGTTTTAGGACGGAGAATTTATTATTTTTTATTTATTTTATTTTTTACAGATCATACATAGTTCAGTACATAGAACACTTTACATATGCATTGAAGGCTTATATTATAAATTACCTTAAAATTAAACAAAAAACTAATTCGGGTGAGGAAATCTTTTCCAGACACCTCTAAAAACAATCTATTTCGGCAAATTTGGTTAGGAATGCCTGGTATAGATATCTATTTTTTAATCGGGTTCTATGAGGAGTTTTCCGGAGTCTGAAGTTGTCTAGGTGTGGAATTTCAGGTATGGAGTGATATAACTGAGTTGAGAGATATGTCATATGGTGTTGTATGGAATCAATTTGAAATTCTTTGTGGAGCTGTGAATTTGAGACAATCCAAGGATAATTTGTGATAGTTCTAAAAACTGGTTTTGGACTATTTGGAGCTTGTTTAGGTTTGTTCTTGCAGCAGAGATCCAAACTGGACAGGCGTAAAGGAGGAGTGGTCTAATGATACTTTTATAGATGGATATGGCGGTTGGGAGTGGGAGGTGTGAGGATCGATTAAAGATGGGTTTTAGTTGGTGTATCTTATAAGACGGAGAAGAACACTTTCCCGCTTCAACTTTGCTACAACGCACAAAAAGGATGTCGTCAGGTCTCCATAGTCAGGAAGTAAATATGTGGCTCAATAATATCGCTACGTTCTTGTCATTATTTATAATCCTTGTATGTAAAAACAGAGTTTCTTAGTTCAAAACGTTGTGTCAGGATCTTTAAACACACCAGTGAAACATTCATGTAAAAAAATACAGAGTAACAACTATCACGAATAGTAGATGTAAAACATTAGTAAAAAAATTCGCTTTAATGAAGAATTTAACCAGAATAATAAGGTTAATTATAATTACGATTTTACAAAACGACGGAAGCGAGGAAAGCCAACAGCGATGAATCAAATTATAGACGATGGAGAATGGAATGGTAGTTATAGCGGAATGAAGGGACAAACTCTCGAAATAAAAGTTTTGATACACTATTTTTCAGTTCTGCTTAATGTTCTCCATGAAATGTGATAGCTCCTTACAATTGAGTGCAGTATGTATGAAGCAGGAGAGTCGAAGAGTACTCCCGTACGTTATCGGAAGTTTACTGGGAGAAGTGAAGAGGCCCCGGCAGGTGTTCGTTGGCGCCAGGGCGAAGGTAGGTGCGCTGCGGGGGTGGGCGGGGCGGAGGGGGAGGGGAGGGGGAGGGAACGACCGCTCCACCACGTCCCCTTGCCCCTGGGGACGCATCACGCCTCGACCTCCGGTCGTCCCCTGGCCTCACCCTCGCCCCCCTTCGGCCAGGCGCTGCGGGGCAGGCAGGAAATGTGTGCCAGCAGGGTCGGCGCTGAGGGCCAGTGCGCATGCACGAACCGGCCTCGCACCTCTGATGCCCCTTCGTTCCGCTTGTGACCTCCTCTTTGGGTCTCTCGTTGCTCCTTTTGGAGTTGGGCTGTCGTGTTTCTTTGTTCATTGATCGCTGCTTTATCGATTGGAGAGCGCACTCCACTTTCCTGGTGGGAACCATTTTGTTCCACAAGCAAAAAGTATCTTCTCTTTAAAATTACGGGTTGTGCAACTGTGGGATATTTTCTTTCTTTCAGGTGCTACATTTTCACATGTCTTTGTTCATTGATTCTTCATCTTTGATTGAAATGCATAATTATATACTTCCTACATTCATGACGAAAATATTATCCAATGAGCAAAGAGATATAGGTTCTCCAAATTTCACGTCCTGAACCTTATTGTGATACTTGATTATTGGTAAAAGCCCCCAAGGAGACATTTTTCACAATTATCTTACTTTTTCGCACTTACTTCTGAAGAAAAAGTTAGGTAAGTGTGCCGGGAAAAGTCGAAAAACTTATTGCTGGACCTCCTTCCTCTAACACGTGGTGTAGACAGAAGCCGTGTTTTGTGGGTCTTTGCTACCTAAAAATCGATTGACGGCAAAACGTTTGTCTGTGGTCAACGCTAGCGCCTAAACCGTCCAGCCAGTTTCTTCCAAAATTGATGTACACCGACCGTTCTGAACTAACTCAAGGCATTGGGAGTTTCAACTGGATATTTTGATTTTTAGGGGTACCTTTCATAAAACCAAGATTTTTAAAATTTTCTCAAAAATTACTTCAAATTTTTTTATTAAACGTTGTTTTCGGATATCGTAAAGGACGCTTTATATTCGTTCCTTAATCCAGGTGTTAAAATATTAGGGGTTTTAGTTTTCATCAATAGAAGCTCTTTTAGAAAATATCGTTTAAAGATATATGGTGTCTAAGTTTAAAAGACAGAACCAAAAATTAAATTTAACTGTCGAGAGAGTCATTTGAGAAAAGAAATTTAGGATAATTCAGCATGTTTTACGTTATTTGGTTTGTTGTGTAGAAAGAATGTTATTAAAAAATTGTTACAAATCCCTTTAATGAAATATAAAATATAAATTTACTGTTACTGGACACTATAACTCCAAATAGTGAAGGTAGCGTTTTAATTTGTTTCCTTTATTTTTTAAACATATCTGGTTTGCTGCGTCACAATATGAATACCACGAGACATGAACGGTTTTGGTCTCGCAGCATCCAGGCTGTCAATCGTTATCCGCTCTCCCTAAAAAATTAGCTAATGATGCTCGCGTTTTTTAAAAGTTTCATATTTTTGCACACAATGCTTATTGATTGTTTTTTATGGTTTTGAAATTTAAAAAAACTTACTCGAAATGAGTTTTAAATTAGTACATTTTTCATTATTATGCCTCATGTTTGCTTCATACCTAATGTAAGATTTATGTAGCACTTGCTTTTAAAATAGCAAGGTCTTAAAATACGTTGTGAATAATATGATTCTAAAATCAAAGTGACGTATGAATCAACAGTAGGGCAGTTAATTAAACACATGTTGAGAAGAAATATAATGGGTACTGTTTTGAATACTGAAATTCGTTCTCTTGACAGATTCGCGTTTTGTCGTTCTCATAGGACGGGTCTGTCTTATGAGCCATTTCGTCATGAACAGGACGCATTCAATCATCCATTCTGGTTTGATCTGTGGCCTAGTTTCATAAGCGTCACCGCCTCCCTTTGATACCCTGAGAACTCAGTGGTAACGCATGACTTTTGATGACCCGTATTTTATACCTGATCTGAGAAATTAGTCTTATTTACTCATGGAAAATATAATCGGTGGAGTACATTAGTCCGATATTTGGTGTACATTAGACTATTGCTTATTGTAGAACCTTGTGTAAGTCGTAAGGTTTTTCCGAATTAGATAAATATCACTATCATTTTGTTACGTTTTAAGGAATTTGGGATAAAAATCTGAGATTATATAACCTACTTAATGAGTCTGATAAATTTAGTTAAGCAACTCTTCTGCAACGTCGGAAATAAAAAGGTAAATTGATTGAACTGAAGAATAATGCACAGAATCAGGAAAGTCGGGCAAAGGTCGGTATTTGGACAGTCTCGAACGTAAAATATTCGCTCATACTTCCTCCTGAAGGTCTCAGAACCCCTTATTATGTATCTGATATCACTAACGACCAGAGTGATGACTTCGTCCTCCTAACTCATTTCGGAGAGTTATATTAGAAACATCCTATAAATACCACACCACTATTTTTCATGTTTTCCTGGTGCCGAGACCTTTGAACTTCGTTTTCCGTATTCTGAGTATTCATCGCGAATACTGCCAGAATACAAAATGTTTAAATTCATATTAGCTTGACTGTTCTTTCAGGAGAATGGATAGAAATTCTGGTATTTTGAATAGTAGTGTTGGATTAATATACAGGAGTCCCACCGACTACGGCCCATCCCCATAAGTTCTAAACGGTTTCCAATATCGAAATGCAGTTTTACCACGACAATGCGGAATCATGGGACAAGTAATGTGTCGTAGAGATATTGTTCGAAATATTTTCAGTTTTCGAGAAATTTGATCATATTTGATTTTTGAAATGAAACAATGTATTTTTCTCACTAGCAATAGATCATAAACAGAGGAATGCAAGTTTAAAATTTATAGGGATGGCCCACCTTAGGTGAGACTCCCTGTACATCGTTAGGAGAAAATTAATTCTCTAAAATAGTACCAAAAATTTGAGTAGTGTTATAATACGAATTTACAACCTTCTTTCTCGACAAATTGTTTTACATAAAAGTATCCATTCAAATTTTTCTTTATCAAATTAATTTATTATTCTATGTACCACTACTATTATTAATACATCATTACTCAAGCAACAATAGGGAGTTTTAGCGATATACGCAAAGAGATATATGTAAACTCTGTTGACCACATGAATAAAGACGTTAAACGTCGGCCCGGTGGCCGAGTTCGCTAAGGCAGTAGTGTCTTGGTGATCTCACACCGAAGTGTCGCGGGTTCGAGTCCCACCTCGGGCATGGTTGTATTTGTGTTCGTCCTTTCACCCCTTGTCATCGCCATTTCGTTTCATCTTCATAGTTACCATAACGTTAATGCCAATAGTGGTCGCTAATGACCTAGATGTTAATGCGACCTTAAATAACAAAACAAAAAAAAAAGACGTTATACGATCGCAAGGAGGAACGTTTCGTTAGCAATTAGCGACGTTGCGTTATGTATTAAACAAAAGAAGTATTTCAAGTGTTCAACAAAGAAGCTGCATAATATATCAAAGAGTATAGGAAATTGGTGAGACATTTGAGCCAGAGTTCGAGTCAAGAATAAACATATCTCCATGATGCAAGATGTTTTAGATTTTCTGGTCCTACGCGTTGAGTATGCAGTCTGAGAATGTGATTCGGGTTTCCTTAATAATGTAGGGAATATCTAATAACAGTGTTTGTTATGAGCATTAGGCTTAACCTAACACGAAGATATGATTTGAACTTCTTTTTAGCGAATTTATTGCCTGTCACATTTCTAACATTTTCTATTAATTCTTACCAGAGTTGTGGTTGTTGTAAAAATTAATTGTAATTAATCTCGTACGAGAATACGTTTATCGGAATTGAAAAAGTGCGTTTCCTGTTTATACGACCATATTGCTGATTGCAAGGTCACTTACAGGTGTGCACAATTTACGAATGTGCCTTAGACCTAAAGTAAGACATTATTCTTCAAGGTCAGGGCGTCACTGTTATTGCATGACGTCTCTAACTTACGCGTTGCGCCAAAACTCTCTATTAAACCTAGACTCACCTTAGAGGCGAAACAAACTTTTAATTGCTGGAAATTGGTCATATCAGTGGAATTGAAAGAAAATAGCTTCATCGAAAATTCATAAAATTTTCTTTGTAGAATTTCTGACCGAATGTAAGGAATGAAATTTAGTTCCACAAGCATACAGTGGATCCGTTCATCCTTGTTTATAATTATGATTAAAGAACTTTACCGCTTGCTGCTTCTCTCTAACCGCCACGAAATACCCCTTTGATGCGTCCCTTGAGACGCTGCTGACAGTAGCTGGGAATGTTAAAGCCGTCGGTCAACGCATTAGCAGATACGCCAAGGGTGAAGCCTCCCCGACGGGGCGGAGTGGGGTTCCCCACCGCCTCCACCCCCCGCGTTCACCACTTCCGTCGCCTCTCCCCACAGCACCAGTCGCACCTCGGTTTTGTAGCTGCCCCCCCTGGCCCTCGCCAGCCACCCAGAGTATGGATCCGATGTAAAGAGCTCTCCCCACTCCACCCTCTCACCGACTCCTCCGCAGGCTCCCTCCACTTCTGACCGATCGCGCCATCCGTACTTTCCCTCCGACACTTGCCCTTCTGCCGTGCACCCCCTCCACGACCACCGTCGTTTCCGCCCTTCAGCCCATCACCATCGCTACACCACCACCATTACACCGCCCCCGCCATCGTCACCAACACTACCGCCGCCGCCGCAACCATTACATCACTGCCGCCGCCGCCGCCACCAGCAGCTCCACCACCACTGCCGCAGCCATCGCCGCCCCCACCGCCACCGCCACCGCCACCCCTGCCGCCGCCATAGCCGCCACTGTCTCCGCCGTTTCCGCCGCCACTGCCGCCACCTCCACCACCGCCGCCGCCGCCGCCATCGCTGCCACCATCGCCGCCGTTTCCGCCGCCACTGCCGCAACCACCACCATCGCCCCCGCCATCGCCGTCTCCGCTGCCGCCGCCATCGCCGCCACCGTCTCTGCCGCAACCACCACCATCGCCGCCGCCGCCGCAATCGTCCGTCCCGCTCTTCCTCATGCAAATTGGCCGCGGTATTATGCGAGCCCATTTAGCGGAGGATAATGGGCATTAGCCCCTGAACCACTGGCCACCGCCGCCGCTGCCCCCCGTTGTCCCTCGCGGCGTGCGTTCGGAATGGCCCGTTGCCCCTGTGTTGGGAGCGACACACCGGCGCGCGCCCGGCACAAAGATGCAACGCGTGCGCGCTGAGCGCTCGTCGTTTTTTTATTAAAGAAGCCCACGGCCAGAGAATTTTGATTTATGGTTGTGAGGGTTC
>BLKR01012417.1:0-19835 GCA_011170035.1 Teleogryllus occipitalis
ATGATTCATGAAACATTGCTTTTAAATTGTTGAAAGCTCTTTCATGATGCTCAGTCCACTTCCATCTAGTGTGCTTTCGCAACAACTGAAGAAATATTGCAGTGTGCATGGCGAAATTCGGAATAAACCTTGAGTAATAGTTCACGCAACCTAATAAACTTTTGAGTTGTTTCGTGTTTTTAGGCAGTGCAATCTTATCTATTTCTTGCATTTTCTCCAAGTTCATCTTGACTCCGTTGACTGTCAAATCATACCCCAGGAATTTAACTTGTTTAGTGCAAAAATTACTTTTTTCCTAATTCAACTGTAAATTATTTTCAATGAGACGTTTCAGCAAAATATCTAGCTTGTTCATGTGTTCTTCAAATGTCTTCGAATACACGAGCACGTCATCAATATAGATAAAAGCATCGCTAGACATCTCTCTGTCAATGATATTATCTAAACATTGCACAAGAGCAGATGCACTGTTCTTGAGTCCAAATGGCATTCTTTTGAAAACATACGAAATTCCCCGGTGAATAAATCCTGTATATTGTCTACATTCAGGTGCTATCGCTATTTGCCAGTAAGATGCAGTGAAGTCGGTTGAACTCAACCACTTGATGCCGGATAATTGATTAGTTAAATCCTCTACACACAACGGTCTGTCTCTGTACGGTAGGGTAACTTGATTCAATCGTCTTGCATCTAAACACAACCTTATCTTCCCATTACTCTTTTCTACGAGCACTATCGGACTTAGATAAGAGGTTTTGGACTTCATGATAATATCATCTTTAACCATTGTAGCAATGAGCTTATCCACCTCCTCCTTATGTTTTTTCTGGAATGACATATTGGTAACCCGTGAATGGCGTTTTATCTGTTAGTTCTATTTCGAATTGAAAATCTTTTACTGGATTCTTGTTTTTGCAAAACACCTTCTGATTCCTAAGTAATACTTCAATTAATTGTTTCTTCTGATTTTCATTAAGATTAGAATTTCCTTGCACATGCGAACGAATTTTCAGCTTCACATCTTCTTCCTCCAAACAATTCGCCTCCCAATACTTCCATGTGAACGAATCAAATTCGAGATCCTGTTGATTATTCGGTTTTAACGTCATGGTATTTTTTCTAAGTTGATAACAACCCCGTATTGTTTCATGAAATCGATTCCCAGTATGAGCGGATATAAAAGTTCCGGCGCTACTAGGCACACAACTTGATACTTATTCTTGCCTATCTCTATATCCAAATAAACTTGTCTTGTTATTGGCTTTGATTTTTTCCGATTCGCACCTATCAGAAAATACTTTACGAGCGGCAATGTAGGTACCTCCACTCCCTGGTTTTTCAATTCATTCAACAAACTTTCCGCTATGACCGAGGTCGCACAACCTGTATCCACTAGTACTGACGTATCAACACCCTCACATTTAACCTTAAGCTTCGGACACTGTCGCCTGGATCCGATCTGCTTTTGTTCTTCTTCGTTCCACGGTTCGTCATCAAATGAGATTAATTCGATCGATAATATCGCCACCTCTTCTTCCCTAGATTCTTCTCTTAGGTTTGCGGCGGGATGGCGTGTCGAAACAAACCTTTCTAATTTTCCGACTCATGTCCGCGAGATGTACTGGGTTCAGTATTTCTGTTTTTGGAAAACTCCTCTATCAATAGAATTTTTTCTATTCCTATCTTTAGACGGCGTCCTATCTTGTCTAGCATAGGTCTGTTCTTCTACGTGCTGTTTCGCTTTGTAAGTTCCTCTTTTCTCTGATTTGCTTACATAATGTTGCTGCTGCCTGCTGTCTTGGCTTTCTACCGGCCCACTAACATTTGCCCTTGCTCTCTGTAACCTCTCATTGTACACGAAAGTCGCATCATACAATCCCAGCTGCGTTATTAACTATTCCGTGGACATTGGCAAGAGATTCTTAAGCAAATTTTGTGTAGCTGACGGAAAATGACGTGTTAACAAACAGACAATTTCGTCATCCGGGATCGTCGGAGTACATAATTTGAAACAAGCTAACTTCTCCTCTGCATATTCTTGCATGGACATCGTACCTTTCTTCCACGTACCATACATTACATTAACTTTTAAATTAATTTGAGTTTCATTGTTCCAGTATCTTGAGTAAAATTTTTCTTTAAATTCTGTCATAGTTTTTGGTAATTCTCCTAAACTATCTGCCCATATTCGTGCATTACCCTGCATCATCTGATAGACTATGTGAGTTTTCTTATTGTCCAGAACATAATTTAAAGAAAAGAAATTATCCACCTGCCTCATAAATACGCATGGATTTTCATCTCCCGCTGCACTAAATTTAGGAGTACACGGTAATGAAAAATACGTGTGCGGAACGCTTCCTCCACTCGATGGTAAATTTTCAATTTGATTTTTCAATTCTACAACATCATTCGTACAAGCTGTAATTTGGTGTTGTAGAACCACATCTTGTTCCGAAAGAGCTTTTATTCCACTATCTAATTTACTAGCTTGAACCTTAACTTGTTCAGTAACTAATTTTTGAAACTTCTCTACACCTTGTTCTATCTCAGTCTGCCTGTCGGACACGGTGGTTATAAGATCTGATTGCATTTCAATCCTATTTTCAAATCCTTTCGTAACTTGCTCAATCTTCTCTTCTAATTCATGACCCAGTTCCGTGAATTTTTCTTCTAACTTCTCGTGTTCCTGCCCTAATTCTTGTTGAATCTCATTCTTAAATTCGACCTTCCACTGTTCTGCTAATTCAGTGAATTGTATTTTTAAATTCTCTTCTAACTTCCTATTATTTTCTTCTAATTTTGTTTCTAAGGCATTTTTGTTCTCCTCTAATTTAGTTTCTAAAGCATTTATTGCCGAGTTATTCTCCTCTAATTTAGTTTCTAATGCATTCTTCTTCTCCTCTAATTTAGTTTCTAAGTTAGTCCCTAATTTCTTTATATTTTCCTCTGTCTTTTCATTCTGCATTCCTAACCTCGTATCTAATTGCTGCATGAATTGTCCTATTAATCGTTGCATCATTAAATTTGCCCTGTCGAGGTTTCGTTGTTCCTCATCCGGATCTCGTGTTGGCGTTTGCTGTGATTCCGTCGGCGAGGTCATGCTAGTTTCTCCGGACGTTCCTTGTTCTACTTCTACCGTTTCTTTCGCGATCATGGTACTTGGAGCTTGTCCTCCCACTTCCCTATCGCTATCTGAATCCCCAGACGATCCTTCAACGGTAGTTAAGTTCCTAGCCGCGTTATATTTATCTGCCATTTTGACTGTATTAACTGCCTAGAATCAATCAATCCTCTTTCCCAGACACAATACACTTTTTACAAATTATTACACACACAAATACCAAACACTATCTCGAACAGATAACACTTTCATATAATCCCCTTTTTGAAAAACACTCCAGAAAAAACACACTTTTACACAACACCTTTTTTTGTTCTCTGTAACCTGTTCAGCAATCTTAGTGAATTGTGATTCAATTGTACTAGAAATTTTGGTTCCACCAAATTTTGGTCTCAGTTTTTCTCAAATCGAGTTTTGGTAAATGCATCCAATAATCGAGCCCCACGTTGGGCGCCAGTTGCGACCCACCCCTCCGCCGGCTAGCTCAGAATGGGTTTTTAAGGTGGGCGCAAAATAAAAAAAATACAATTAGAATAGCGGGGATCAGGGTCATGTGGGCCGTTGTGGATTGAATGCAATTACACAGAAACTCAAGTCGAATCACTTTCCACTTACTTAAGTATATTCTAATTAAATTGCTGTTACAGTAAATGAACATAAAACACTTTACATATACAAGAATTTTGTCTTGCTGAAAAAAAAAGAAACAACTTACACTCTTAATAATTAACTACACTGTTTCCTTTCTCTCATTTAAATCAATTTCAAAGAATACTTAAAACTTTGCCTAATCATTCCAGTCGTAAATTTCCTAGTTGCAACTTTACAATTAGCAAAGTTTTTCTTGAAAGAAAAGATTGATTCTATTTTTCACAGAATATCGGTATAAAGAACCTGTACTAATACTTTCTTTCCGAAACAAATTATTCCTTCTAATATCTACAAATTGTTCAAGTTGGCACGACCTTACTGTGTCTTCTCACGGCGTAGAAATCTGCGGCGTCGACTCTTCCAATCGCTCGATGTCCTTGTCCTTGCAGCTCGGTCAGGAGCAAAGCCGCCCCTCTGCAGAACCGCACGGTCGCCCCTTTCCAGTACCGTTGTTCAACTCACGATGTGGCCTCCGTCTCGTTTTCCGTTGATACTCTTTTCGTATTCTTTTATAGAATGTAACTAGCTTTTAATTCCATATTTAAAAGAATCTACAATACGACAACTGAGTCTATTGTATAAGAAGAATAAATATAAAAATAAAAAACTCCTCGAATGTCTTGAAGAGTTTTTATCGTAGATGCAGTCCTGAAGTCCGTAGCAGTACGAGGTGCCGCCTTCTCGTGATCGGTAGGTCCTCACTCTCCAGCTGTTACTTCAGAAAAAAAAAAACTCTTTCTCCTCCCGACTCCGGTGTCGCATACTCTACCGAGACGCTCTCTTACGGATATAGTTCGTAGTTTCCATTTTCGGATTGTATTCATGCGCGTTGGCGCGCGTTCAAACAGCTTATCTTATTCTTGAATATTGATGTGCTCCGTTTTCCGAGACCTCGGCAAAACGGATGGTCACAACCGATTGGCTGATTTCACTCAGGCAATTTCACTCTATTCAATCTAGTATTAATCCCATCAATAATTGATGTATACGATGTATATAATTATTATTTCAGGTGTAAGCAAATTTCAGTCTAGCTGTATGTGTGTGTACCAGCAGAGTTCCACTGTCTTTGCAGCGACTCTGACGCATCGAACTTCTTCCCTTGGTCCTAGGGTTCGAGTCCTGCTGTAGGAGGATTTTAGACACTTCATAAATACCAGGTCGAATTCAGCCACTTTCTGCTGGAGAATTATAGCAGCCGGCTGCTCTGATCGGTAGTTTGCCTGGTTTCTCCGATCAATGCCAGGAAAATGACGGAATGTAACTCTAATGGGTCAATGACTGCGCGCGATCTTTCCTTCCTCTTCCTTGCCTTATCCTCTCCTATTACATCCACACACATACATTTACATGACAGCTCATAAGCACCCTAGCATACTGTGACATACCAATATGTCACTGAATATTGTACAACATTTATTATAAATGGCGTCAATTAAAGGGGATAAATCATGTGAGTATGCTAGCATAGCAACGGTAAGCGAGCCGTCGTCAAGGTCAACATATTCATGCAGTGACAATCGCGGAGACGGCTAGTTAATTCTATATAGAATTCTGGGATTGGCCGAAAAAGCAGTGACAGTCGTGAAGACGGCTAGTTCGTTTTGCAAGAAATTTAGAGATTGGCTAGGTACGAAAGTACATCAAATGTTATCTGCAAATAAACAATCGAAATTATGAACCGAGCTTTGCAGGGCTGAAAGAATACGAGAGACATTCATTCTGACTGATGCCGTGCTCATGAACGGATCGTGCTCCAATTAATGTTAGGAGTTTTTTTTCTTTGGGGACTTGTAAGCATCTACTAGGGAATGGATATTGAGAGAACATCAAAATTGGAACTCTAAGTGTGACAGTGGAGCTTACAATATTTCATGTGAACGAGTTGGAGGGACATTGAGGGCTTGGGCGAAGTTGTCAGTGATTGGACTGGAATGTTAGCAGCAAATAGTTTATTGATCTGATAAACGGTGATTGAAGTGTGCTTCCGAGATAAGAAGAGAGAAGATGGTGTCTGGACCTGAGGACGGCGGCGTCGGAGATGGATAAAGATGGTCCAAAAGCGCGCGAAGACATAAGGTTGGAACGGTCATGACAAACGTTTAATTTTATATTGGGTAAAGTTATACAATACCAAAATTGTTTTAAATTGTTTAATAAATTTCCATGTTGTTGTGAAATGAATATATGATTTTTCATTGAGCCAATTCTAGCAATGAAGTAGCAAGATAGAAAGATATTTGCTTTTCAGGTTCCTCGACCGAGTTTGTTTGAATATATATTTAGTTTATTTCAATACATGTCGGGAGATCATTTCGAAGCTCAGGCTTTGTTTCGGGTGAGGCGGTGCCCCACGGAGGGAGAACCTGGCTGGGGAAAACCCAGCATGCAGGCGAGTGGGTGTGCGCTAATCGCACCCTCCAGCGGGGTAGGAACATCACCGCCTCTCAGGATAAAACATTCAGTACACTAAAGGGGGCAATGATCATAGCATTTGGCGTGATCGGAAATTTATGTATTAATGGAAAAGTAAACTGTGTACCCCTTTTCAAGCATACCGGGCGCAGGGAAGGGTATGAGATTTGAAATAGTTAAAGTTTATATGGAGATGGAGGGCAGGAAGATGAAATTTGTGTACGATAGTGTCACAAATAAATGAAATAAAATAATATTGCGTGCAGATGCAACCCGCAAGCCCTGTAACACAGTACTATTGTACGTTAACTCGGAAACGATATGTTTTAGAGCCTTAAAATCTGAATATCGTGTCCCATAGGGACACGTATTTTGTCTTCTATAGGAACACTGCTGCAGGCGGAACTAGCTCCCGGCTGGTCATCCGATGTGTGTGATAGTGTAGTGCATATAAGTGTAAGCGTAAGTGTGCGTGTGTGTATGGGGAGAGGATAATGGAGGAAGAGTAGAAAATGCGTACGCAGTCCGTGGACGGTTTGTTAGGGTACTGTCCCGGCATTTATCTAGTTTTGATAGGAGAAACCAAGAAAAAATACTGTTTAGAATTGCTGTCCGCTAGAATTCTTCAGACTGCGGGTAAATTCGACCTTAGTGGATTTTCGATACTAGCTACAAGCTACTATCGAAAATTCACTATCGTCGAGACTCGAACCCTAGGACTTCCCTGTCAGAGTTGCTGCAGACCCAGTGGCAATGTTGGCTCTTGAGCTAAGCCTACCATGTAAAAAAACTCGAGTGTAATCTGTTCATATAGTCCGTTGAAGTGTCTTAGGCTGGAAAAAGCCTTAAAGGAAACGAAATTCGTGCCCGAAAACTCATTGTCGAATGGGCTGATGCAAAATACCTTCTCTCAATCTGTGTGTTTTGTAGAGTCAATTCGAAATAAACAAAATGTGAAAGAATTCTCGTTCCTTCGTGAACGCACCTGTCCAAAATACTCTTTCACAAAGCGATATTTTTTTGCTACAGTCCTGGAAAAAGGAAATCTCGATCACCTGGGAACGTAAAGTGAACGAAAAAATTGAGTGACGTGTATAAATGCTTACAGAATGCACTTGGTGAATGTAATCGTTTCAGAATACTACCATTTCTTCACGATCCTTATCAGGGAGGAAAAATGTGGTCATCAGACTGAGAAATTGGCAATATAGTTGTGTAACATTTCTGTTTTTTGAAAATGAATACTTTTTAACTTCTGTATCTTTAGCTTCCAGCAGTACAAGCGATAAAATTTGTATTCTTGTAATATTATGTAATTATTATATACCCTGATACCCTGAATATGGACCCCAATCACTCACAATAAAATATTGCTAACATTCAAGAAATACAAGAGAACATGCAATGATTTCTGTTTAATGTAGGTCGCATCAATCCCTTAGGTTATTGGCGGCCTCATTTTCAACACATTTACAAAACAATACATTTACAAACACCATACAAATATATTAACTTTAAATTACATTATTGGTTTTAATTAGTGCATTATATTAATCACAGGTTCAACTCAGTTCTTGATAACCATAATAGTAGAATTTTACTCTACACAGTATTTCAGAAAAAACATATTTGTCTGTACAAGTTGATGATTTTCAGGAATTTAATAAATTTGTTACACATTTCCCAGTCTTTTAGCACTTCCGCTGGCGAGTTCAGTTTGTATGTTAGTATGTTGGTCACATATTCAGCGCATGTGAAATTGTGCTCAACAGAGGAGGCTACATTTGCGTCGGTCGCACATGGCTGCTTGGATGAAATTGGTGTGACATATTCTGTATCTTATTAATATAAGATAGAGAGAGATTCCTCGAAATAATTAATATGTGTTGGAAGAGATATACCATTCCAGAAGATTGGAGGAAAGGAATTATATGCCCTATCTTCAAGAAAGGTTGCAGACAGGATTGCCAAAACTAGAGGAATAAGTCTTCTCAACACAGCCTATAAGATACATGCTAAGATAATAACTCGGAGATTGAATATAATTAATGAGCATATGTTATATGAGGAACAGTGCGGTTTTAGGAAAGGCCGCTCATGTTCCGACTGCATATTTGTAGTGGAACAGCTAATACAGAAGAGACGAGAATTTAATTTACTGACACATATATTATTCATAGACTATGTAAAAGCCTTCGACAAAGTGTCGCGAAAGAAACTCTGGGAGATAATGCATAAAAAAGGATTCCCTGCCCACCTAATAAGAGCAATACAAAGCCTCTACTACGACACTAAAACATGCACTGATAAAGGATCTCAAGGAAGTAATAAATTTATAGAAATAAATCAAGGAGTCAAACAAGGGTGCCCACTTTCGCCAGCTCTATTTAGTATATATATATATATATATATATATATATATATATATATATATATATATATATATATATATATATATATATAGAGAGAGAGAGAGAGAGAGAGAGAGACGAGATTGTCCGGCAATGGCAAGGGCAATTGAAAACACATTTTAAAATAAATGACAAATCTCTTAATACTATATTGTCTGCAGACGACCAAGTTATTTTTAGTAGCTCAGAAGATGAATTGCAAATTGCAGCACACAAACTAAACGAACAGGCAACCAAATATAATATGCAAATCTCCACTAGGAAAACAAAATCAATGGGCTTTGAAGGAACAAACCACATGAGATGTAAAATTGTGAATAATAATGAACCCATAGAACAGACAAACAATTTTACCTATTTAGGCTTCAATGTGTCTTACTGCCAGAAAAATGACATAAGTCGGAAATTAAATAGATTCTATAACATGTGTGGGACAATAAGAAGAACATTAAAAAACAAGTCTTTAAAAACCACTCAACTCAAATTCTACAGAGCAATGGCAGTTCCCATGCTAACTTATGCATGCGAAAACTGGACAATAAATAGAACAGACAGAAGAAAAATAGAAAGCGCCGAAATGAAATTCTTACGTTCAGTAGCAGGTTACAATACCTTAGATAGACAATATAATGATGACATCAGAACCGAACTGAATATATTAAATCTGATGGACAGAATCCAATAATTTAGGAGCAACTGGCATGATCATATCCAACGCATGCCTCCAAATAGACTTCCCATAATAATGTACACGTATAATCCTAAAGGAAGAAGAAATGTTGGCCGCCCCTTAACAAGATGGAAAGACTCACTCTCTTGATGTGGAAACAGGCCTTAAGGCCTAAATCCATGAAGCAGAAGAAGAAGAAGAAGAAGAAGAAGAAGAAGAAGAAGAAGAAGAAGATTAATACTATATGATCCGCTCTGCGAAAGGAGGCGGCTGAATTGACATCGTGAAAATCTATGATGCATTTTAGTTTGCAGCTTCTTAAACCATTCCATGCATTGATGTCTAGATTAGTCTAACTTGATGTTAATTCTCTTGTGATATTCGTGGTAACTTAATACGAGTATAATATCACTTGTCTTCACTTGCCTCCTTCGCTTTTCTGTCACACATTTCTTTTTCTGCAATGCAGACATGTGATGGTATCCATCTCAACGAAATTTCTTTGCCATCAGTCTTCAGTTTGTTGATAGATTGATTGTTAGTGATTCCGGGCGAGTCAACTACCGAGGTCATTAGTCCCGTAAGTGTAGTCCATATTTATTAATCGGGAGGTGGCGGTGATCTCCCCCCACTGTATGGCGAGATCCGCCGCCGACCTACCGTCGACTAGCGAGGTTTTCCCCAAACAGGTATCTCCCACCAGCGCGACAAGTTCTAAGTCCCCAACCGGGACAAGTTCTAAGTCCCCGACCGGTCTCCCGGCATGTGCAGTAGTGTAGGGCATGTTAGTGTAAGTGTGTGTGCAAGGGGTGAAGATAGGACAAGGAAGAAGAAGAAGGAAAGATAGCGCGCGGTTCGTGGCGCGTTTGTTAGGGTACTACTCAGGCATTCGCCTGCTGTTGATCGGAGAAACCACGGAAGACTACTGATCAGAGCAGCCGGCCGCTAGAATTCTCATTCAGATAGTGACTGAAGTTGACCTAGTTGAAAAGCTAGTGTCGAAAGTCCTGTCACCGTCGGGACTCGAACCTAGAACCTTCCTGGCAGACGCACTGCAGTGACATCAGTTGATGCACTGAGCCACAGCTCCCGGTTTTTAATTTGTTAATTTTCATAACTATGACCTAGGTGATTTCATTGTCACTGGGTACACTCCTAAAGGCATGAATGGCACATTTAGAGTAAGTTATTATCATTTTTTCCACTATGTCTTACCATGTATCCCAGGGCTTCTACAATAGCGAACAATTTATTGGACATTACTGAAAAATCATCTGGTAGTTTCTTGGTGATTGTTTCGATTGGAGCAATTACTGCACAGCTCACCTTGTTTGGATTCTTTTAGACGTCAGCATATATTTGACAGTAAACATGGTATTATTCTAGTTCACTTCTTATGATGATTCAATTTCCTTGAAGATTTGAATTCATTTTGCTAGAAATGTTCGGAATTTCTTTCACTTCTTTTAATATCTTTCACCGTCCAAAGTACATATTTGGGTAGAACTGTATTCTTAAGAGGAGGGATTTTTTCTTCTCTAGAATCTGTATAACTCTTACCACCATGGGACTGGGAAATTTCTTCTTGCAATTTAAAGCTCCGTTAAACTTATGTGTATTACGGAGATCTGTATGGTAACTGGATGGAATTGTAGTAAATGGAGTCAGTTTATTTGACGCTCCTTTGCTTATATATCCATGATTAAATTTCTTCTTCGTTTTTCTAATGATAACTTCTCATCCAAAATACATTCCAAAAACTTTAATATCCTTGCTCTGTTCTACCTCATGATCAGCTCCTCTGAATTTAATATCCTTATTATTAGATCGTCTCCTAGAAGAAAATTATGAATATGGATTTTGTCTTAGAAATCTTAAGTCCAGTGTTCTTTGAAAATTCCATGACTCCCGTCTCTGCCGTGCCTCTGACCGGGAGGTCCTAAGTTCGAGTCCCGACCGTGGCAGGATGTTCGGTACTTGCTTGATGGCTAGGTCGAATTCAATCGCTATCCGGAGGAGAATTTTAGCGGACTGTAACTCTGATCGGTTGTTTTCCGGGGTTTCTCCGATCAATATCAGGCGAATGTCGGAGCAGTACCATAACAAACGGATCATGGATGCGATCTTCCTTGCCCTATCCTCACCCCCTTACGCACACACTTACACTTGCATGCACTGCACTAAGAAACATGCTCGGAGACCAGTCGGAAGCTCAGAGTTTGTCCCGACTGAGGCGTTGCCCCGCTGATGGGAGACAACTATTGGAGGGAAACCCCGTTTGCCAACGTCGGATCTCATCATCCACCAGGGGAAGACCACCGCTATCTCACGAGGAAAAACACTCACTACACTTAAGGGACTAATGGCGTTATCAGTTCCCGTCCGCAATCACCAATCAATCAATCCATAACGGTTTCGAAGTGACGGTATCAAACGCAATGACTGGAAGAGGCGAAAACTCAACTCTGAATTCCGAACATATGCTAATGCGAAACGAAAAAAGGATTAAAAGGTTTTTGTCAAATTAATTGTCACAATAAATAAAAAAATCTTATGTATTATTATTATTTTAATATTTTTTAAATAATATCTCATATCAATAACTAATCTTAAATAGTTAATTGTGTCTTCCAAGAACAGTGGAACAGACGTATTTGAAATTCTCTTTCAGAATAAGCTAAATAACATTCCGAGAAAACGAAGTTTATTTTCATACGAAAAGGTTAGAAATTATTTAGAGTATAACATATCGCGACCACGGCACATACATGAGAAACGTGGAATCGTACCGTTTTATTTCGCAATTCAGTCCGGAAAAAGCAGTCGTTCTTCACATCCACACATTTAAATAAATGAATACACGCGCAGAGACGAGACTGGCATAAAGGCGAGGGCGCGCGTTGTCAAAGGGCCACACACGCACTCCGCCCGCATGAGCCCCACGCCCGCGACGCGACGGCGCCATGCGCCACACTTTTGCCCTGAGGACGCCCTCACGTACTCAACCTAATTAAAGACACGATGGAGTCCAGCGGCGGACCTACTCCGTAAATTCCAGATTTTTTTGCAATTTTCACGAAATTAGTAGTTTTATATTTCGTTTATCGTTGGAAATAGTTTTTCCATTACTCGGGAACGAAAATGTCTCGTTCTTCAAATGTTGATGATCTCCCAATTTATTATTATTATTATTATTATTATTATTATTATTATTATTATTATTATATTATTGTTGTTTTAACTTTCAATTATTTATGTTAAAATGTTGGGAATGGATTCTGGTACTCAAGAAAACGTGCGCAAATATTCTTCTTCCCCATACGTCATATACAGTTTTTACGGTTTTTTGACCAAACAAATCCAATCTAATCATATGTAAACATCAAATACACATAAATTCAGTGTATTGTAAAAAAACACCCATTAATTAATTAATTGAAATAAAATAAATGGAAATATTGATTTAGGTTAATGATTACGTTCACTTCAAATTTTAGTTTTAAAAGTTCTCTCTCTGGCTTTCAAGATAAGTTTTCTTCATTTGGCCCTTTGTCCTGAAGAGGTTGGTTTTTATTGTGACTCCAGTCGCTCATCTATATGGCCCCTCGTATATTCTTTTGCCTCCTTGATTGTCTCCAGACTTGTTTGCAAAATCGTAACTTTAAATATTGACGTTAGATCTGCATTTCAGCTATTTATATCCTAAAATCGGAAGTTATTATAGAAATCTTGTGGAAATCCATAGGAACAGGTAAATATAATTTATATTTTACAATATGTCTATTCACAACATTATATGAAGATATTACTGTTTTAGCGAATAAGTTTCGAGGATATTTCCTCATCTTCATGTAACGTGGTAAACATGGCTGTTATGCATGCCCTCTTATCTGCACAAAGTGACTTCGGCAACGGTGCCATTGTACTTCTGCAATAATGCTGTTTATTATTACACTACCTTAGCTATACATTTAACCAGTAATACTTGTAATTTTGTTAAGTATTTCTTGTAATGGTGGCAGCTGTCATGTTGAATTAGCTCTCGTGTGTTGGGATAAAGAGCTTCGAAGAGTATTTGACAAACGTTTGGACCATCCTGGTGTTATTCACTACCAGAACAGTTTTTTTTATTTATTTTTTTATTTTTACAGATCATACATAGTTTAGTACATATAACACTTTACATATGTATTGATGGCTTACATTCTAAATTGCCTAAAATTAAACAAAAAACTAATTCCGGTGAGGAAACCTTTTCCAGACGCCTCTAAAAACAATCTATTTCGACAAATTTGGTTAGGAATGCCTGGTATGGATATCTATTTTTTAATCAGATTCTATGAGGAGTTTTCCGGAGTCTGAAGTCTGAAGGAATTTGAGGTATGGAGTGATAGAACTGGGTTGAGAGATATGTCATATGGTGTTGTATGGAGTCAATTTGAAATTCTTTGTGGAGCTGTGAGTTTGAGACAAACCAACGAGCATTTGTGATAGTTCTAAGAAACTGGTTTTGGACTATTTGGAGCTTGTTTAGGTTTGTTCTTGCAGCTGAGATCCAAACTGGACAGGCGTAAAGGAGGAGTGGTCTAATGATACTTTCATAGATGGATATGGCGGTGGGGAGTGGGAGGTGTGAAGATCGATTGATGATGGGTTTTAGTTGGTGTATCTTATTTTTTGCTTGCTGTATTTTACTATTGATGTGTTGGTTCCAGTTCAGTTTAGTATCCATGTTTAGACCGAGATATTTGACGGTACTATTTGGAGGGAGCCAGTTAATGGGTTCATTAATTATTGTGAGCGGTGCTGGAGGTGTATAGGGTCTTAAAGTGAATATTTTAATAGCTGTTTTGGTAGGATTCAGTTTTATTTTTAAATATGCTGCCCAACTGTCTATGAGATTGAGATACAACTGAAGAGAATTTCTGATATTTACTAATGAATTACTGGGTTAGAACAGTATTCGCCACTCTTATTCTACTTCAGGGCAGCTCAAATGAAATAGTTGGGGCTAGACTGTCTGGAACGGCCCGTTTCAGTCACCCCCATGCCAGACGCCTTTCACAAGACGAGGCCAGGGCTGGGCTAGGGCACGCCAAGAGGGCCACCCGCTTGAGCAGACCTGGTGTACGCTGAATGCTTTAATCCGAACGGCAATCACTCCAGCACTGAAGCAGCCGACATCAATACATCGCACCAAACAACCAGCCTTCGTTGCTTTAGAACTTTCTGAAATTATTTCATCTCGTTCAACGACAAGTCTTTTCGAAGATTTTCAAGGGCACATTCTGATATTTTAGGACTTGGCCATTCCGTAGCAAATGGATACTAAGTTAATATTTTTTATTTATTTGTACTATTAATACTTAATTTCAACTCAGTATTGCATACGTTGTTTTCAATGCAGATATTCCTTGCAACTAGTTAAGTACGAGTAAATTAAGGTTATAAAGTGATGTTTATTGAATATATACGATATTTTATATCGAGAAAAATCAGTGGATGTCTTAGATCAGAAACGCTCCGATGTTAAAAATAAGCGATAAAAGGCAGTTCTGGGAATAATTCATTCCCCATCATGGAAAAGACATTCATTTTAACGAGACTTAAGCTAATTTTCCTGACAGCAAATTACCTTATCGATCGGTCTCATCGAAAAAGAACTTTGCAAGACGGATATTCCTGTCGGAATTTCCTACATTCTTCCAATCTCATCAATTCAATATTCAAGCAGTATTAAAAAAATTATTCACTTTATATAATGGAGCCATTCATTAATCTTAATCTTATTGTATTTCAAGTTTTTCATGATACGCAACACTCCGTGGATAATGTATCATTATAATTAACGCAAGAGAAATATGAGATTCGATTGGCTGAGAAGGCAGCAGATTCGGATTTACACTCAAAATCGGACTAATAGATTTATATTATACACTTTTTTTTTCTGTTGAGCACATTTACGGATCATTTTTCAACTTTTTAGATGCAGAGTTAAATCGCCTTAGAGCTTTGTTCCAGGAGTTGCTGTATAGTAATGTTAAAGTAATAATGTGCCATTATAGTAAACCAGTTTAATCTTGGTGTTTTGTCCTGAGGTGTTTTTAGAGTTGAAATCCCTTACTGTTGTGGATCTGTCCACCTTCAATTTACGTGGGAATGAAGTCGCACGTTTTGGGTCAAAATAGGTGTCCAAGTGATACGAAAACGGCCGACCGCCACGATAGTAGTTGACTGGTTAACGAATGAGCACTAGAACGAAGAATAGTTTTAAGAATTCAGCTGAGAGACGTGCGAGGGTTCATTTTACATGTCGCAAATATCTGACACGAGACAAGCTGATTTACTTCCCTTTCGAAGGAAAGAGAACGACTGATTCTTTCACCTCACTATTTCACCCGTGCTCGACTCAGTTGTAATAATTAAATAGATTAACCAGTACATCATCAAATCCCCCAACCCAGATTTCTATTATGTCAAAACAAATTAAACAACTCACAATAAACGAGGGGCGACAAAGGATGGAAAGTCATCACAGAATTTGACCCACAAACCTCCTAACCAACGTCCGCAGCCCGTGAACGGGGAAGAATTCCGGGGTGTGAGTTGCGCTTATGTCGGTCAGCGAGTCCAAACAAATTTTAAGCCCGCCCGCTCTCCCCGGGGGCGCGCTCAGCGCCCTCGCCGTCGCACGCGTCGAAGCCGCACAACGGAAGCGAGCCTCGCAGCACAAAGCGGCGCCGCTCAGCGGCCGCCCGGGAGAAAAGCGGCGAGGTTTTTATTTCGAGTCGCTCTTTCCGATCTTTAGCCTACTACGTCGAAGCAACGAGGCCCGCATTTCGAGAGCGGGCGCGCGCTCACCAGAGAGCGTTGCGGGCCGCTGAGAGAGCCTTTGCGCGGGGCCGGGTCTTTTGAGCGCGAGGACGCCGCCGTCGCCGAGGACGGCCGAGTGAGGACGCGGTGGGGGCCGAGGGCGGTGGAACGCGCGAGCGCGTCGGCCGGCCGCGCCGTCGATAATCAGGCCGCAAAGGGCAGAAAGGTCAAACCGTTCCCTCCTCTCCAGCGTTCCCTTGACGGTGGCCGGAGACGAGGGCGAGGAAAAGAGAGCGTTTGAGCCTCCGTTTTCGACCATTCCTGCCAAGCCAGACTCGCTCCCCCTCTTGTCCGCTTTCGCTTTAATGTCGTTTCATCTTTAAAATAAAAAAGAGCCTTTTCTTGCATCTCTGTTTTATGCAGAGTGTGCCGGATCGAACGATTTCGGTGTCGCTTGTTTCGTAACGCGCCGCCCCCTCCCCCGTTCCGCTTGTTGTGCGCTTGGGACGATTCAACAGCAGTTCGCAAGAAATTAACTGCAGTTAACTTTATTGGCGCCGGGGCGGAGGTGCGTAGGACGGGGGGTGGGGGTGGCGTCGTTCACTCGGAGCGTTTCATTTCGGTGGGCGTGTCCTCCGACGCGATTGAGCCGGCTACACCAGCATTCCTCGTTTCGGACTGGTAGTTTGGATTTCATCGCGACGCCACGCGGGTGGTAATCGAAGAGTCAACAGTCGCGAAAATGGTGAACTTGGGATGACCTACTTCGCCAGGCGAGGGGAAAGAAGAAATTCGTAGGAAGAGAAATTGCGACTTTATTTAGTTGCGTTATTATAGCGTGCTTATCACAGAGCCCAACGAGGGAGACGAGCTGGATCCTTGAGTGGCTTTCCATACTTTCACGTTTTCAAAGGAATGCCAAGCAGCCACTTGAAAGGGAGGAGTTGTAAGGAATCTATTCAGTCGAATGGTTTGAATTTTCAGTATATTATTCCCCCTTTCCTAGAACAGCGTTTTTCAAATAGAGAAAAGGGTTATAAAAAAGCAAAAAAACGAAGTGCCTTTAAAAGCCCGTGAGAATTTTGTCAGTTGAACCACTCCCGAAACTTCAGTGGTTTGGGGTTTCGAGACAGAGAATTTTTTAGAAGGAAAGTCGTTCAAATAAAATTGCTTACCTGTCAAGAGAAGTGACATTGTTATTCTCCCAAGAATACAGAAACTTAAATTAAATTTCGCATCTCACAATAGAAATTAAGAATGACGTTAACCTCATGCTTCATAGAAAATAACTGAATCAAAATTTGTACAAAACTCCTCAGAAAGTAGATAAAACTATTTAAAAATCAGTGTTTTCTTCCCATTCTTTCAACAAAAATTGTTTCAAAAGGTCAAGACAGTGAATAAAATAAATACTCTGAAACTGAACCCAGTTACTTAAGAAAAATACTACATTAACGTACAATTTTAGTTATGGTCAGACGTGGTTATATTTTCGACTGTATTTAGATGTTAATGACCAATAAAAGTTTCTTCTTCTTCTTCTTCTTCTTCTTCTTCTTATTATTATTATTATTATTATTATTATTATTATTAAAAGTCAACAACAAAATTCAAGTTAAGTTATCTGAACCAACACCTTTCTGTTAAAAAATAGCCACGTGATTTAAATAGAGGGACAGTTATAGTTTGTTTTCTCCGTATTGTAGGTAACAAACCCATCAAATTTTCAAATTTGGGTCTGTATATTAAGTAACAATTAGATCTGTACATTAAAATTCGCTTTCATTTCAAGTATGATTATTACAAATATCTTAGATTTGGGAAAAAGTCAATTAAGAAACAAAACAATGTAGTCATACTGTTCTTATATTTGTTTAAATCGTGTGTTCACTATTTACTTTAAATCCTGTATTGATTACAGTATATTATATGTAGTTGCAGTCGCTAATAACCTTGTCGTTGATGCGACTTTAAATAAAATAAAATTTAAAAAAATGTAGCCATGATGTAAACATTGGCGTAATATTTGAGAATACTGAAAAACAGGTTTACGGTGGGCGACAAGAGGGCAACAAGAAATAGAAAATGAATAAATGGACTAGCAAACAGTCTAGCAAATGATAGAATAGAATTCCTAAAACAAGTGATACGTGGTGTGAAAATTGCGAATAATGCACTTGTTTGCGTGATCTGAGTCGCCTCACGATATACAGAGAGTCACGTAACTTTAGCACCTCCTATAATTTTTGAACGGTTGAAGTTATTTCAGTGCGGTTTTCACACATGAGGGAATGGGGCTCACTGATAAATGTATTCGTTTACATTTTATCACTTGTATTTTACAAGATATTGAGGTAATTATATTTTTAATGGAATTATACATATTTTTTGGTCTATCGTGAACATAAAAAGACGAATCCGATTATTCCATATTGTCATATATTAGATATACATTTTTTGGAATATTTTTTATTTTTTTCGACTCGTATTTAAAGGATATTTTGAATGTAACAGGCCACCACACAAGGTCATGCAGCTCTCTCCCAGCTAACGAGAGCTCGGGGCGTTACAATATCTGTTAAACACGAGTCACAAACGAACAAAATTACTCAAAAATGCTTATCTAACATATGACAAAATGTATATCATTGGATTCGTCTTTTTACACTCGTCATGATAGAATAAAAAGATATGTAAAGTTCCATTTAAAAAATAAAGTTACCACAATATATCGTAAAATACAAGTGATAAAATAGAAATGAATATATGTATAAACTAGCTCCATTCCCTCGTTCCCGGCTGTGAAAACTGCATTTCAATAACTTTAACCGTTCATAAATTAAAGGAGGTGCTGAAGTTACGTGACTCATCTTGTATATTGGTAGGGGGAAATAAAATCCGGTCGCGATGGAGTGTTAATGTGCCATAATGAGGTCCAGTAGAAATTGAGAATTTAAGTGACATTTTTAAAAGGAGTATAGTTAGAACTTTCAACGCGTGGCAGGATAGGTATTTGCAGAAGGAATTTGCAGATTTGGAAAATTTCAGAAACGAGTGTGAAGGGGAATTTGCAGAAGAAGAACGAAGTATCTTATAAATGCGTGACACATGAAGCTGGGGGCGAGGACTTGGCATGGTCCAAAAAAAGTTATCAACTTTAAATTCATTTTAAAAGTCTCAAGATTGACATATTTAAATAAGCGTTAAGTAAATAACAATACCCATTCACTTCCACATCTAGGAGAATAAGATATCTAAATCTTTCAACTATGACTGTATGTTTGCTGTGAATGTATTTCTATTGTATTTATTATAAATAGTAGATTTATAGAAGGATATTGTTTGTATTATGTTTCTTTAAATGTGTGATGTCATGAAGAGAGGATGTCGGGTAAAAGTTATCATAAATAAATAGCATTACCCCATTGTTGCCGTGCGACTTATATTATAATATTATTTGCGTATTCTGCGTATTTTTTATTGGCAGTGTAAACATTCACGAGTTCTATCCAAAATAATGATTTCCTGGCCAAGTTCTTCTAAGCCCTGAGATTAATTGCAACAATAATTCATAGAGCTAGAGAATACAGTGAATATTGATAATCGGGCATATCAAGGTGAAAAATATTATTGTTTACAAGAAAGGGTTTTGTGAAGTATAATGAAATAAGTAAAAGAAGGGAAAATCGGGCAGTATCGCAATATTGTGTTCTTGAATAATTACTTTAAAAACATATGTCTGTACTAAAAT